>ML257673.1:0-41582 GCA_005239495.1 Nicotiana undulata | reverse complement strand
AAATGTATGAATGTAACTTATAAGGTGCTTTGAGAGCATCAAAGTCGCAGAATTTTGGCTATTAAGATCCAGGGAGCGTCATTGTGGTCAGATACTGGATCAGGCGGTGTATGGTGTTGATTCAGCAAGGGCCTGCAGTTGTGTTCTTGTGCCTCGTGTGGTAGTTGATTCGGTGTTAAAATGTTAGAAAAGGGCCTGGCAGAGAATTTCAGATGTTAGAACTAAGTTCGGAGCTTATTGTATGAATAAAGGAGGATATCTTCAGATTTGATCAAGATTATGTGCTTAACCGGGTTGTGGTAGCACGAGCAGGTGCACGAGGTGGTAAACAGTGATTCCAGGTAATTCTGGGGCACTTCTTAGCACGTTCGAGGGCGAACATCTATTTAAGTGGGGGAGAATGTAACGACCCGACCGGTCGTTTTGAGATCCAGCGCGTCGTTCAGCAGTTGGGAGTCACGAACAACTTCATTTCAGGTATATTGACTTGTGCATATGGTCGGAATTGAAGTTCAGGAAGATCGGGGTTGAATTTAAAGGAAAATTCTCATTTCAGAAGTCTTAAGTTGAAGAAATCGAGTAAGGCTGGGATTTTGAGTAAACGACCTCGGAATCAGGATCCGAAGGTTCCAGCAAGTTCATATGATGATTTCGGACTTGGGCGTATGTCCGGAACGAGTTTTGGATAACCTGGGAGCAGTTCAACGTATATTGTGGAAAGTCAGTATTTTAGGGAAATTTCCTAAGTTTGACTTGAAGTACATTTCAACGATATTGATGTACGTTTGGGATTCCGAGTCTGGGAATAGCTTCGTATGGTGATTTCGGAGTTGGGAGCGCGATCAGAAGTGAATTCGGATACCGGAAGTCAATTTAAGGTCATTTAGCTAAAGATAGAAAAGTGAAGGTTTTTTTTGAAGAATTCGACCGGAAATGGAAATTTTGATATCGGGGTCAGAATGCGATTCCGGAAGTTGGAGCAGGTCCACAATGTCGAATATGACTTGCCTGCAAAATTTGGGGTCATTCCGAGTAGTATAGACCCGTCCGGCGTAATGTAATGAATTCTAGAATTTCAAAGTTCTNTGGTTTCCTTCTCTGCGATCGCAGAGGGATAATTGCGATCGCAGAGAGGGATTTCTTCTGGGCTAAATTTTGTTCTCTGCGATCGTAGACATCACCCTGCGATCGCATAAGTCTCTTCCCCCACCTTCTGCGATTGCAGACCTCACTTCTGCGATCGCATAAGCCTAACTCCCCACTCTCTGCGATCGCATGCCCCATCTATGCGATCGCATAGCGTCGTTTGAGGCCCAGGACCATTTGTTCTCCGCGATCGCAGACCACCAGCCGCGATCGCAGTCGTCCGGCAGCTTGGTCTCTGCGATCGCAGGCCTGATGCCGCGATCGCAGTGAAGGTTTTCCTGGGCAGTATTTAAATGCTCAATTACGGGTTGTCTTCCTCATTAGTCATCTTTTACCTCCATTAGAGAGCACCCAAGGTTAAAGAACACCTCCCACAACCACCCACTGAAGAGGTAAGCAATTCTCTCCTATTTCTCACGATTATGCATGGAATTTAGCGGGTTAATTCCTAAAAGAAACAAAAATCATGAAATTTGGTAGAAATTCCTAGGGCTTTGATAATTAGTGAATTATCCCTTTTTAGCCATGAACTCCTAAATAAATTATGTAATTACGATCCTTGGGCTTCGGGTAATTCATTCCTTCGAGAATTTCCAAAATCCGAACGCGTAGGCCCGGGGTCGAAATTTCAAAAACCTTCAAGAATACTATATTTTGGGATTTCTTGTTAATTCTTATTCTTGGAGCATAAATTGATTCAATTATGCTATATTTGGCTAGTTGTGAGCCGTCGAGGGTAGTTTCAGAATTTCAGGCGCATATTTTGATCTGGTCCTTGGTCCGAGGAGTGCTTTTATCGAGGTGAGTCTCCTTTCTAACCTCGTAAGAAGGAAATTTCCCCTCTAGGTAACCTTGTTTGCTATGTTATCTTGTTTGGGGGCTACGTACGCACCGAGTGACGAGGGTCGTACGTAGTGGCTATTACTGCTTCGTCCGGGTAGTTAGGACACAACATGCTCATTGTTTTCCCCTGTTGTAGAATAGATATGACTTGTATACTTTTGTGATTGGTATTGTTGTCTTTGAACGTTGTGATACTTGGCTTGATTTAAGTGTGATAAGAGAATCACGGCAGAGTGATGATTGATTATATTATGGGATTGGGCTGTACGCCATGGCAGAGTGATGATTGATTATATTATGGGATCGGGTCGTACGCCACGAAAGAATGATGATTGATTATATTATGGGATCAGGCCGTACGCCACGGAGAGATTGAGACTACCAGGGTGGGATCGGGCCGTACGCCACGGCGAGATTGAGTACCATATGGGAGCGGGCCGTACGCCACGGCGGATACCAAACTTGTTTGATTTGAGATTGTTATTTGATGCCGGATATTGATGTACTTGATTATTTGTTTACTTGCCTACAGTTTTCCTTACATCCTGCTTACTTTATTACTGTTGGACCTTAGTGAGTATCGAGTCGACCTCTCGTCACTACTTCTTCGAGATTAGACGGGATACTCACTGGGTACATATATGTATATGTACTCATACTACACTTTCTGTGCATTTTGTTGCACATGTACCTTTATAGTACAGTGATTTGCTTGGAAGACTTATACGGCTGCATTCATCAGAAGCGTTCCACAGCTGCCGGAGTCTCCCTTCTGTGTACTAACATTTTATATCTATTGCATTTGTCCCATTTATTTCTCGGACAAGAGTTGTATAATTGTATAAATTCTTAGAAACTGATCATGTACTTGTGTCACCGGGTTCTGGGGATGTGTTGAGTCTTGTTTTATGTAATTAAATAGATTTCTTGTCGTGTTTAATTTACACAAAATTATTTATTTGATTATGAAATGCAATAAAGGCAACAATTTCGAAATTGTTAAACAGGAAGGTATTTCAACTGATTAAGGGGTTGGCTTGCCTGACAGTGGTGTCCGGCGCCATCACAACCCATAGGTTTTGGGTCGTGACAAACAACCTATGCTTACGGCTAAAAAAGTACAAAAAAAGCGAATAAATAAAATGAATTTTGGTGGCAAGAAAGACAAAGCACAGGATCCGGATCAGCTTCTGTTGGGCAAGGCTACCTACGATCTGTAGCAGAAGGTAAACGTATATGCAGATAATTCAAGATCACTTAGTTAATTATCATATCCACACCATATATTAGTTCAATCAGAGTAAAGGAAAGACCTCCAACATATGACTAGTTTAAAACCTAAAAATCAGATGTTGATAAGTACAGAAGGTCGCATACATAAAACAGAAAGAAATTCAGATAGAGAGTGAGCACGCATATAACTTAATAGTAGGGAAGATACATAGTTCAGAAATCTCAAGTCATGATCACATTATCTTAACAACCTATGTTCAAGAGTTTATCCTCACATATGACATGGAATGGTGGGGTATCATTTTCAGTGAACTTGCGTGTGTTTTTGTCACAATAACCCAAAGTGCAGGTACACTGATCATTTCTACTCTGTACATGGAACAAAGGAAGCTATGGAAAATAGCTGCTCATATACATAAGGAACACGAGTTGAGGCAGCAAATGTCATGGTTTTCCAAAGTCTCCAGATGGACTGGTTCGAGGCAGTAATATTCAGAGAGATTTAAGGAAGTTTTCCAATGGAGCAGGACAAAGAATTCAACAAGAACATCCAGTTGGACATACAGGGAACACAAGCAAGGAGAAATATCAAGGATTAACAGATATAACAATCGCAAAATAGGCGCGAGAAGAGGTACATGTAACACAGTTTATAGGGGTTGGGCAGTGACATTTGCAGCAGATGGCCACAGATGGATTCGAACAATTGCACTAAACATGAATTGTAGCTCAAACAATCACGTAAGTTTCTTATTTGCAGAAAAGTTGTGGATCATACTTATTCAGAATTGCATCTTGACGGGCCAACATGGCAAACAAAATCAGTCTAATTATAATCTTTGACAGAATAAATTGAAATCCATAAACAACTAGCAAAATAAGACAATCGAAGCAAACTATTGATCAAATTTACACTCAAAAATTGGGCCTTTAACATAATTATCTCAAAACAAAATGGAAATACTAGCAAAATAAGCCAATCAAAGCAAACCTCAGATCAAACTTATACTCAAAAAATTGAATCTTTAACATAATTATCTCAAAACAAAATGGAAATACTAGCAAAATAAGCTAATCAGAGCAAACCCAGATCAAATTTACACTAAAAATTTGAATCTTTCAACATGTAATAGATATCTCAAGTAGAAGCTTTTAACTTACCAAAAAAAAGATATGTGAGAGTT
This sequence comes from Nicotiana undulata, assembly GCA_005239495.1. Lineage (NCBI taxonomy): Eukaryota > Viridiplantae > Streptophyta > Magnoliopsida > Solanales > Solanaceae > Nicotiana > Nicotiana undulata. The sequence continues at coordinate 37,176 of ML257673.1, read as the reverse complement.
TTGTCGACTGAAAATCACCAAATAGGCTTCAAATGGGTCTTTATGTATGATTTTTTTTGGTATTTCTGCAGATTATCAAATGGTTCAGAGAAATTCTAGATAAAATCTGATAATACAAATGTAAAACCACTGAAATAATAATAATCCCTAACTGCTTGTAAGATTTTACCTTACAGAATAAAGAATCCTTATAAAAAAAACCAAACATAAATTTATATAAAAATTAATATGGGTTTTCAGTTAAAGATATGCACAAAACTCAGAAAGTCGCTGAGATTTGGGAAAACTCAGCAACTATATGAGAGAAATCGGATGTGTAATTTTCCTCCACAAAACTCTATTTTAAAAGAAAAAGGGAAAAATTAGGGATTTGACCACAAACCTGATAATTGAGTTTCTTATCTTGATTGTAGAGATTTGGAGCAGATAAAAATTAGGGATTGACCTATCTTCTTTTAGCAGAATGGGATTTTAGAGAGGGAGGAGAGTTTTGAGAGATAGAGAGTGAATGTAATGTTTGAGAGTTTTGAGAGATTTTAGAGTCTTCAGCCTTTTGTTTAATTTGTATTGTATTTTAATTAAACTATAAGAGGGTCAGCAGCGACCCTGTCTCTCCAATAGGGATTTAGTGGCGATAATTTAAAGTCGTTACAAATAATATGGAGCCAAAATTTTAGTTTTAGCGGGTACCGAAAATTTCAGCCATATCAGAGGCGATCCCAGAAAAGCCGCTGCTAAATAATCACTTTTAGTAGCGACTTTATAAGTTGCTACTAAAGATATAACTTCTGTAGCAATATTTTGGGTCGCCGCTATATGTTGCCGCTAAAAATCCAATTTCTTGTAGTGGATTCTTTCCAAAAACCAATGCTTTGTCACTCTACCAACAACATATAGAATGGAGAGGAGTAGTTATATAAACAGTAATATAAATCACAAATTGGTATCATGCCAATCTTTTATATTTCGATTTACGCTCCGTGATTTCTTCTTTTCTTTTCCAATGCAAAATATGATCGTCATGGTAAGGATTCACTATCGCAACATAATTTTCTTTTTCTTGCACATGTGCTCGCTTCAGCAAATACACGTTTTAGAATGAGAGTTCAAACATGACATATCCCTCGCTTTTGAATTTCAAGCATATCTATGTTCTAACATAACTTAACTTTTATCTTTTTTATCTCAAAAATATATTTTAACAATATTCTTGAAAATTTATGTTCATGGTCATGGGGTACACGCACAACGCGCGTGCCCGAATACTAGTATATATATATATATATACACGCGCACTTGAATCCAGTGAACTTCTTCATGTCTTCACTTATTTTGACAACCAATATTTTGGGTCCGCTGCCACTGTATGAAGGTGATGATTATACTGTTGATCAGTCCTCATCTTGTAAACTAAGAAAGAAGAAAATACTAAACTAAATAAAAAAGATATTATTATAATCACACAAATGTGATGATCCCATAAAGCTTTTACTCCTTAAACTGTTAATATCACAGGTTTTAAAAGTCTATTTCTTTTTTTTAAACTATATTCCGAATCAAACTACCTCGTCTAAATCGAAACTCATGGAGTATATCTCTTACTTTTGCTCTCTGTAAATAAATAAAATAAAGGCATCGTCAGTCGTCTCATTTCCAACATGATAGAATTTTAGTCTATCCGTAGGGAAAACTTTGGCCTAATTCCCTATGATACTTAGTTTCGTTTATTTCAATAAAGCCAACCACCTTTAGGTTTAAAAAAAATGGAAGTAAAAAGTAGGCAAGCAGTACAAATAAGCAATGGATGGATATATGGAGTACAAACTAGTCGCTGCGATAGAGTTATTTGTCTTTGTCCAGCTCTTTCTTGATGTTGTTGGTATAGTTCTTGGAATGAAAGTCAAGAAAGAGCACCAAAAGTGAGGCATTAAACGCAAAACCGAAGCACCAAGACCCAACTCCGGTGCATCCAAACTCACTAGTAAAGTGATAATACAACATTATAGGCGAACATATAAAGCCAAACATGAATTGGACAATTTGACAGTTTGTGACCACCTTCTTCCACCACGGCCTTTTTCCTATAGCAGAGAGGAAATAATAGGCATACATTAGAACGTGAATTGAAGAATTAACGATGACAGCAAGACCTAACAACGACTGAGAAGCCTGGAGCCCGATATAAGCAAGAACAGTCACAATTGCATGGTGATATATGTGGAGGAACGACAGTCTTCGCGAGCGAGTGCTGCTGAGTATGATTAGAAGGGTATCTATGAATTCAAGAATCTTGGAAAGGTAGCAGAAATAAATCCAGAAGAACACTGGTCCACGTGTACGAGTATGATTGGCCGGGAAGCAGAAGACCCACGTCCAATCATTAGGTGGCATTTGCTGGAGAATAGAGAGGCTGCAGCCAATGACCATGATGATAGAGAGGAGACAGAGAATGAGACTGTGGACTGCTGTAATGGGGCGCATGGTGGTAGTAGAGATGCTGGGAAGTAATGTTGAGAATTTGAGAGACAATAAAGTGAGGAATAAGTAGATAGACACTGATAGTGTGAGGAAAAGTAGGGAGGAACCAAAAGTATTGCCCTGTTTCCACTCGAATTGGCTGATGTTCGGGTGGTCAACAAGCCAGTAATGAATGCTAGAGTAAAGAGACTCCATGTTTAAACAGTTAAACTACTGGACTTTTTAGACTTGTGTCTAATGGATATCTCGATCTGTTTGACAAACATCTTATGTTGATATATATAGAGTTTCTACGCACAAGAATATCCGAATACATCAGAATGTGTGGTGATTCGTGCATGCTAGGTTGGCAACTTAAATTCTAGCTTGATGTACTTTCCAGTGGCGTAGTCATAAATTTAGGAAGGGTGTTTAAACTTTGGATAAGTAAGTAAAATAAATATTTGAAGAATGGGTGCATCGAAAACATTTAAGCTAAAATACTCAATATTTTGCTAAATAATAAAAAACATATAGTATAATATAACTAACAATTGTATAAATCAAAATTAATATAATGACATCAACAAAAAAACTATATTAGAGAAAGCATAATCAAAAGATACTATTACAATTATACTCGACGAGGTTTCTTCTCTTGTAATATTTTTATAATAGACTCATTAGAAATAGTACAAAATACTTTTTTTTTTCTACATGACGCACTATGCAACCATCTAACATTTCATCATCCATTCGATTCCGCAAGTTATTCTTAATAAATTTCATGGCAGAAAAAGCTCTTCCAATGGTGGTTGTGGCAACTCGTAGATGCAAAGCAAATTGCATCAAGCGAAATACAAGAAGATAAGTAATATTCTTCTTTGTTTCAACTAGTTTTCTTGAAAATTTACCAAGTCCACTTAAATTTGAGAACCTTTCATCAATATCACGTACATCAATAATGTAAGTAGCAAGTTTATTCTCCAGGACATCCAAACCAATTTCATCAAACTCCTCAGGATATAATTTAGCCATTTTCACTATCTTCCTTATGTAAAAATTAGAATGAATACACTGGATTCAGGCAAGCTACTCCATGAATCAAATCATTTGTCCCCTCATTGCAACGGTCATTAAGTTTTTGAAGTTGCTAATAAATAATCTTATAAAATATGTCCACGTGATAATGATGTAAAGTAGTATTATCTACACCTTTACGCCGTGATCTTCTAGAGTTAGCATAGGGCTCATCAAAATTGAGTATTAGAATATCATGCTTGATACAAAATTTAGATATATTATCGTTAAGTGGATCACATCCATCAACCCTTTACGTATGAAGGCTTGTTTTTGCTACTTCAACAAGTATCTTAGCATTAGCAATATCACGTTTTTTTTTCTGGAGCGATATATTTAGATCGCATGTAATTCCAAAAATATCTATCATCAAATGCAACATGAAAGCAGCCTCAAATGTTGGCAACTTCTAAGATATTTTGATGCCTTACCTTTTTTGTCTAAAGTTTTTGCATCTTCAACAAGGGTACCAAGTACACAAACAATAGAGTCAAACAAAAGTATAAATTTCCAAATGACTGTAGTGAGATCCCCTATGAGTATCACCGGCTCTAACAAAAATGAGCTCTTGATTTAAGCCTCTACCTGTTTCTAGCTCACCCATATTTAATGCCTCTTGAATTTTTTTTTTTTAGATTCTCGAAGTACATCCATACGTTTAAAAGAAGTTCCTACTACATTCAAAATATTTGAAACCAACAACACAAGTTCTCCCACTTGAACACACTTTTTTGAAACCGCTACAAGATTACATTATTGGAGTTGATGGGTAAAACAATGAATAAAATGAGTTGATCTACTTTCTTGTTTAATCAACATTTTAAGACTTATTGCTTGATCCATCATAATATTGTCCACATACAGAAGATAAATTTAATGAATGATGAGCAAGTACGTCAACTATTACTTTCTTTACCGATAAAGCACTAGTATCAGAAATATGAACAAGTTCAATAAATGCTTACATCACAAATCCCTTTATATCAACATATCGTAAAACAATAACCATTTGCTCTTTGCGTGATACATCAAAAGATTCATCGACTAATAGAGAAAAGTAATCCCTATTTAGATCCTTTATTATAGCCTTAATTGTTTCTCTTTACATGCGGTCACAATTTCTTTTTGAATGTCTGGAGAAGTCATTTTATTATTTTTTGGAGAACTCTGCGACACAAGAGGATTAATATTTTTCACATCTATCTTGATACCATGAAAGAACTTCATGAAAATTACCTCTGTTCAATGACGATTCACTTTCATCGTGACCACGGAGTTCCAATCCTTGATTTAAGAGAAGTCTTACCACATCAATTAAAGCGTTTAGGCGAAGCCAGTATTCATGTTTCATTTGATCAGATTGTTTGTCAATTGCAGCATAAATGGATTGTTGTGTTGCATTAGATCTTCACAATTTCTTTTCTCATGATTATGAGCAGTATTGGGGCCACCAATATGCTTTGAAAAAAGGTCTTTGACCTTATGCCAATTTTTAAACCCTTTACATGAAAATACATAACCTCCACCTCGATGAATATTATCACCTTTAAAAAAATGACAAGGTAAAAATATGCCACAATTGTACTCACTCTATACTCCAACTAGTCACCATAATAATCAAACCAATATGAAACGAATTGACGCTTTGATCCAGAAATATTAGATTGAGGGAAGTCATGATTCCGAGGTTGACAAGGTCTAATTCGAAGGTATTCCCTCCTTATTTCATCACAAATGTTGGGATGATAATTTAAAATTGGAGTCTTTTTAGTTGGATCAAGACTTGCAGCATTTAAATCAAGTTTATGCCGTTGAGCAGAATGCGACGGTACTTCTGATTGGTCTAAAGTTTCTTCTCGGTTAGGATGATTTTGAGATGTCAAACTTGTTTTTGGTACTTTACTAAAAACATTCCTCAAGTCCATTGAAACTTAAAATCAAACTGAAGTAATAGTCGAGTGCGACACTTTTAGAAATAGTAAGAACATCTTTTAAAAAATACTTTATAAATGGGCTGTAGCAATGCTTCTTTATGAGTAGGTTGCAACACTTTTACCTTATAAGTGAAAGTCTCAAGCTTCTTTAAAAAAAATCTTAAGCATCAACTATTTTATTCTAGTTGCAAATTATTTCAGAGATTTAGAAATATTGAGCAAGCTTTCAATCTCAGACTTTAACAATAAAAAGAAAAAGGTGAGGCAACATTGCAGTTTGACTGTTTTATTATTTTTTTCAAAAAATAAAGAAACTGTTGTGATGACCCGATATGTCATCTAGATTTTAAACCTTAATTTTGTGTTTCAAAACCTCAAATACCTCATTTTATCCTGCCTCGATATGCATGTGCTGTCCAGGTCTTTTTTGGAAAGCTTTTATGTTAAAAATTAATAAAATATGAAATTATGCATTAAAATTGTATTTGTGTTGTCTTTGGTCAATGTTTTGAGCAAACTGATCCGGATCTATGTTTTGACGATTCTGGTGGGTCTGTATCATGATTTGCGTTCTGGGTGTATGCCCGGAATCGAATTCAGAGGTCCCCAGCTTGAGTTATCTCTTTTGGTAAAAAATTTAAACTTCAAAGGTTTAATGAATTTAAAGATTTGACCAATGTTTGACTTTGTTAATACCGGGTTCGTATTATAGTTCTAGAACTCGGTATAGGTCCATTACTATATTTATGACTTATCTGCTAAATTTGGTGGGAAACGAAGTTGGTTTGATGTGATTCGGACGTCTGGTTGTTAAAATATAAGTTTTAAAGTTCCATTGAAAATTTTACTTGATTTGGTGTCTCATTCGTAGTTCTAGGTGTTATTTTGTCATTTTTATCGCGCAAGCGAGTTCGTATGATGTTTTGGACTTGTGTGATATTTTGGTTTGATCCCTAGCGCTTGGGTGAGTTTCGTATTAGCTAAAGAGATATTTTTGAACTTAAATAGAATGCTGGTGCATCAGGTCTGAAGATCTCGAATTTGCGAGGACTTGATCGCAAATGCAAGCCTCGAAAATGCGAAGTCAGGCTCGCATTTTCGAAGAGGGGTGGGGCTGGGTCATCTTCCCTTACGCGAAGGGAAGCCTACAAATATGATGGTGCAGTGTTCGCGTTCGCGTACAAATGGTCGTATTTGCGACTGGAAGCAGACCAAGGCGGACTCGCATTTGCGAGTCAAATGCTTACTTTTGCGAAAGTCTTGGATCGTATTTGCGACAATATATGTCTCTTTTGTGAAGATATCAGGCTCACAGATTTTTTGCATTTGCGAAGAATTGATCGCAATTGTATCATCGCAATTGCGAACTTTGTGTCGCAATTGTGATAACAACAGTTGGGTAAAATAAAAGAAAACTGGATTTTAGTTCATTCTTTCAAATTTTCAATCCTAGAAACCTTAGAGGCGATTTTTCCAAGATCTCTTCTTCCCCTATTCGGTTGTAAGTGATTCTAACCTTCTTTCTTTCAATTACCCATTATATTTCATAATATTTCCACCTAAAATCTAGGATTTTCATGGAATAAATTGGGTATTCGGGTAGAATTAGGGATTTTTGTAAAATTTGTATATAAACCTTAAATTGAGTCGGATTTCAAAATAAATTATGTAACCGGGCTCGGGAATGAATTGTAATTGGGTTTTGGTCTGCATTACAGGTTTTCACCAAGCGGGTCCGGGAGTTGACTTTTGTTGACTTTTTCAATAATGATCTAAATTGAACCTTTTTCATTTGTGGGTAGTTCCTAAGGCTTATTTTGAATCGTTTGGTTGATAATTTACTAGATTTTATTGGCTTGGAGGCTTGTTCGAAGGGAAAATCCGTGGTTGAGCTTTGGGTTTATTTTTGGAGTGAGGTTAGTGTTGAGTTTAACCTTGATTTGAGGGAACTAGGAAAGTTTGGACTATGTGCTATGTGAATTTCAATATAGGCATAGGGCATTCGGTTGGATCTTAAGAAGATTGAGGCAGTTAGAACTGGCATAGATCCACTTCAGCTATAAAGATCCGTAGTTTCTTGGGTTTGGTAGGGTATTACCGTCGGCTTGTGGAGGGGTTTTCATATATAGAAAACCCATTGACCAGGTTGATCTAGAAGGGTGCCCTCTTCAGATGGTCAGACGAGTGTGAGGCGAGCTTTCGGAAGCTCAAGACTGCTTTGACTACGACGCTACTGTTAGTGTTGCCCACGGGTTCAGGATCTTATATTGTGATCCATCTCGTATAGGCCTCGGTGCAGTTGAAGGTTCATGAGAAGAATTACCCTGTTCACAACCTAGATTTGGCAGCCATTGTTCATACATTGAAGATTTTGAGGCATTATCTTTACGGTGTGTCGTGCGAGGTATTCACAAATCATCGGAACTTGTAGTATTTGTTCAAACAAAAGGATCTCAATATGAGGTAGATGAGGTGGTTAGAGCTATTGAAAGACTATGATATCACCATTTTGTACCACCCCGGGAAGGCCAATGTGGTGGCTGATGCCTTGAGTAGGAAGGCAGTAAGTATGGGCAGCCTTGTGTATATTCCAGTCGGTGAGAGACTGCTTGCATAAGATTTTCAGGCTTTGGCCAATCAGTTCGTGAGGTTTGATGTTTCAAAGCTCAGTCATGTTCTAGCTTGTACAGTCGCTTGATCTTCCTTGTTTGAGCGCATCAGGGAGCGACAGTATGATGAATCTCATTTGCTTGTCCTTAGGGACACGGTGCAGCACACTGAGGCCAAGCATATTACTATTGGAGATGATGGGGTTTTGAGGATGCAAGGTCATATTTGTGTGCCTAATATAGATGGGATTCGTAAGTTGATTCTTGAGGAGGCCCACAGTTCCCTATATTCTATTAATCCGGGTGCCGTCAAGATGTATTAGGACTTGTGGTAGCATTATTGGTAGAGAAGGATGAAGAAGGATATCGTTGCATATCTAGCTCAGTGTTTAAACTGTCAGCAAGTGAAGTGTGAGCATCATAGACCTGGTGGTTTGCTTCAGAAATTAGGATTCCTGAGTGGAAGTGAGAGCGTATCACTATGGATTTTGTTGTTGGGAACCACGGACTCAGAAGAAGTTCGATGCTATATGGGTTATTGTGGACAGGTTGACCAAGTCAGCGCATTTCATTCCTATGAGAGTTACCTATTCTTGAGAGTGGTTGGCTAAGATCCAAATCCGCGAGATCGTCCGCCTTCACTTTGTCCGTGTCTATCATTTCTGATCTGGGTACGCAATTCACCTCGCACTTCTGGAGGGCAGTACAACGTGAGTTGAGCACGCAGGAATTTTTGCAGTTCAGGTCTTTTTTTCAGAAGGCTTTTATGTTAAAATTTGATAAAATATGAAATTGTGCCTTAAAAATCCATTTGAGTTGACTTTGGTCAACGTTATGAGTAAACGGACCCAGATCTGTGTTTTCACGGTCCCGGTGGGTCCGTATCATAATTTGGGAACTGGTGTATTCCAGAATCGAATTCGGAGGTCCCTAGCTCGAGTAATCGCTTTTTGTCGAAAATTTGAAGCTTAAAGGTTTAATGAATTCAAAGAGTTGACCAATGTTTGACTTTGTTGATACCGGATCCGTATTTTAGTTCCAAAACTCGGTATAGGTCCATCACTATATTTATGACTTATTTGCCGAATTTGGTATGAAAGGAAGTTGGTTTGACGTGATTCGGACGTCCGGTTGTTAAAATAAAAGTTCTAATGTTTCATTGAAAATTTCATTTGATTTAGTGTTTGATTTGTATTTCTATGTGTTATTTTAGTGATTTGATCGCGCGAATGAGTTCGTATGATGTTTTTGGACTTGTGTGCATTTTTGGCTTAGAGCCTCGAGAGCTCGGGTGAGTTTCAGATAGGCTACGGAGAGATTTTTTAACTTAAATGGATTGCTGGTGCATCAGGTCTGTAGATCTCACCTTTGCGAGGACTTGATAGCAAATACGAGCCTCGCAAATGCGAAGTCTGGCTTCTTTGCATTTGCGAAGAGGGATGAGACTGGTTCAGCTTCGCTTATGCAAAGGGGCAGTGTTCGCATTTGGGACTAGAAGCAGACCAAGGCAGAACCGCATTTGCGAGTCAAATGTTCGCTTTTGCGAAAGCCTTGGCTCGCATTTGCGACAATATATGTCGCTTTTGCGAAGATATCCGGCTCATAGATTTTTCCCATTTGCGAAGAACTGATTGCTTGCGATCATCGCAATTGCGAACTTTTTGTCGCAATTGCGATAACTGCATCTCGTTAAAAGCATGGAAAAACGGGATTTTAGTTCATTCTTTAAAATTTTCAGAGCTAGAGACTTTATAGGCGATTTTTCCAAGAGCTCTTCTTCCCATATTCGTTTGTAAGTGAATCGAAACTACCTTATTTCAATTATCCATTTTATTTCATAAGATTTCAACCTAAAATCTATGATTTTCATGGTAGAAATTGGGGGTTTGGGTAAAATTAGAAATTTTTGTAAAATTAGAATTTTGACCTCAAATTGAGGTCGAATTACGAAATAAAATACATAACCGGGCTCGGGGGTGAATAGGTAATTGGGTTTTGGTACGAATTTCGGGTTTGGACCAAGCGCGCCTGGGAGTTGACTTTTTCAATAATGATCTAAATGAAACCCTTTTCATTCGTTGGTAGTTCCTAAAGTTTATTTTGAATCGTTTAGTTGATTATTTGCTAGATTCGGTTGGCTCGGAGGCTTGTTGGAAAGGCAAAGCCGTGGTTAAGCTTTGAGTTGATTTTTGGAGCGAGGTAATTGTTGTGTTTAACCTTGATTTGAGGGAACTAGGAACCCTCGGACTACGTGCTATAGGAATTTCATGTGTTGCGGCGTCTATGCGATGTGATGCGTGCTTATACGCCGCCGAATTACTTGTGTCCCTGATTTTCCGCACCAACAGAAGAAGAAGAAGAAGAAGAAGAAGAAGAAAATGAAGGAGGAGAAGGGGGAGGAGAAATGAGGCTGAAGTTATTTAAAAAGTGGGTACAAGTTAAAAGTTTAAAAAAAAATGGATATAGGTTAAATGGGGGCGACCAAATAGGACGCCCCATGCAATTTTTATAATATTATTGCGTATTGCCTCAGCTGATAAAGAGAGCAATTTTTTTAATATCTTATTATACTCCAAAAATCTTACCATAACAACAATATGACTTAAAATTTATTCTTAAGCTTAAATAAAATTTTCCAAAGTTCATCTTAATTATCTATTGGTATCAAATCATTTAAGGAAAACGTACCTAGTGGGAACAAAATCAGCTCCTCGTGCCCAATTTTTACGCTTTCAGAAAACAATGACAGTGAAAACAACGAAAACGTTGACTTGCGTTAATTATGACTGATTCTCCACCTAAAAATTAAATCATTTTGCAACTAGTGCGATAATTTTGGAAAGTTTCCCCTTTCCCACTTGATACCCTCAGTCATTGATTTCTTATATCCACTGTCCCAGCTATTTAAATCGAGCGTTGTTTGGCAAAAAGCTCAAGATATACTAATGCGAGGACGGTTTTCGTGTAAGAACTGTCATGAATGCAATATAAAGATGCTAGCTGCTCTGCATGTCCCTAGCCCTGGCAGATCATGACAGAATACTAAAGTGGGCAGGTAACTTGAGCAGAAAAATTAAATTGACATTTAATGCTTGTGAATTAATTTCGTATGAGGCCACAATCAAGATGGGAAATTAAAACCTACTAGTAGTTAGGTCGATCTGTCGACTGTTTTCCAAATTCAAAATTATCATCAGTAAATTTCACGAGTGGTGCCTAAACTAATGCTTTGTGCATATTTTGTAGCTGCGTAGTTATATCTTTTTTACTTAGTCTAGTTTAGTATTTTCTACTTTCTTCGTTTACAAAATGAGGACCCCCCACTCCCCTCACCCCTTGCCTAGCATGGGCCAACATTTTAAATTTCTGAAACGGCTGTTCTTTTATGCTGCCTTGCAGTCATCTGGGAATTGATTGAGACGGTTAAAAAAAGCAATAGAAAGCATCCAACGGGCAAGAGATAAATATAAGCACGGGAATGAAATGACTGATCAACAGTATAATCATCACCAACATACAGTGGCAGCGGAGCCAAAAGAATTCAATAAGGGTTATCCAAAAAAAAAAAAAAAAAAATTATATATATATTACATGTAATTTTCTAGGGGATGGGCATCAATTGATACTCTGTGATGACTCAGCCGGTCGTTTTATGTATTGTAGCCTCATTCCCCTGTTTATTACTTATTCTATGTTATTCTATGTTCAATTGTGGTTATGTGACTTGCCGGGGTGGTTAGTTTGGTTCCAGGGATGTGTCGGAATGAATTGAGACACTTAGTCGCAAGGTTGGAAGTTTAAGTTAGAATAGTTGACATGAGTTTGACTTTTGTGTAAACGACTACGGCATGAAGTTTTGATGGTTATGATAGCTTTATATAGTGATTTTGGACTTAGACGTATGTCCGGATGTGGATTTGAAAGTCCGTAGGTTGATTTGAGGCTTTTTGGCGATAGTTGGAAAGTTGAATGTTGGAAGGTTGAGAGCTTGGACCAAGAGTTGACTTTGTTGATGCTAGGTCCAGATGTCGGTTCTGAAAGTTGGAATAGGTCCGTTGTGTCATTTTATGGCTTGTGTGCAAAATTTGAGGTCTATCGGAGTTGGTTTCGTATGGTTCGACAATGGTTTTAGAGGTTTAAAATTCATTAATTTCATTACGCTTGAGTTGAGGTGCGACTCGTGATTTTATTGTTGTTTGATATTATTTGAGGCTTCAATTAAGTTCAAATTGTGATTTAGTACTTGTTGGTATGTTTAGTTGAGGTCCCGGGAGCCTCAGGTGAGTTTCAGATGGTTAATGGATCGATATTTGGACTTAGAGCATTACTGAAGGGTTTTGGATTGCTGGTGTAATTTGGATTGCCGAAAGTTGGATATTTGGTGGGCTTGGCCGCAGATGCGAAGCCGCAAATGCGACTGGAGGGACGCAGAAGCAGAATTGGGACTCGCTAAGGAATTTTTGCAGGTACGTGCATAGACCCCTATAAGCAAATACGCTTTCGCGAGGAAAGTTCCAAAGAAGCGGATTTTGGCTTGAGGGGCTGGGGATCGCAGATGCGAAAGATTTCCACAGGTGTGGACGCGCAGAAGTGCGAGGAGAACCGCAGAAGCGGGATTTTTATCGTAGAAGCTGCAGGTCGGGGTTTTAATGGATTTCGCAGAAGCTATACTTTTTCCGCAGAAGCGGTATCGCAGGTGCGATAGTTGGGCAGTGTATAAAGTCGAGGGTTTTCATGTTTTCTAGTTTTTGGAATTGTGGGACTCTGTCTAAGGCAATTTTTGGAGTATATCTGATCCTAACTTTTGTCCATAAATATTGAATACGCATTGATTATTACACTTAATTTTCATCAATCTAAATATAATTTGGGAACTTTTGGATTAGGTCACCTGTGAGTGAAGTTGGAGGAATTGAGGGTCGCTTTGTAGTTGGAATTGGATGATTTTGGTATGCTTGGACTCGTAATTGAATGGATGTTCAAAATTTGCAAATTTTATCGGGTTCGAGGTCCGAGCCCCAGATTGACTTTTTGGGTTGACTTTTTGACTTGAGTTAAAGATCTTAACTTTGTCCTTTGGGATCACTTCCTATGGCTTTGTTGATGGTATTGTGTTGTTTTGGCTAGATTCAAGCCGTCCGAAGATTGATACGCGCAACAAGGTCTTGTTAGAGGAGTGATTTGGCTTGCTTGGGGTAAGCATCTTATCTAAACTTGGTTGAGGCATTTGTTGCTTGCTTTATTTATCATAGCTACGTGCTATGAGTGTGTTGAGCCCATATGCATGCAGCGGGATACTATTTATATGCTCGGTGTAGTGCATAGGCTATGAAATTCCTTTAACCGATTGTTAAGCTTTAATTTGAGATGTTTCTCTTATTTGTACTGCTCTGTGAACTATTTGTAACACATTTGAGATTGTATTGAGGTTATTCTTTTTCGGCTGAAACTGGTAAAGTGCTATTCCATAATGAAATTGTCTGTTTTAGATGTGATAGCACACATTGCACATGCCTACATTATAACATGTTAGTTATACCGGTCCAGGAGTATGAAACTTGATAATCATTGATCATGTACATATATTTTCGTATTTTTTCTTTCTCTATGTTATGAGCAGGAATGGTAGCCTATGACCACGCCAGACGGATTGTGATTGTTGGAACATGAGTTTTTCGTGCAGTTGATACTATTGGAATGTGAGTTGTCCTCATGGATCCAAATATTGATATAATTAGCACGTAACTTGCCCGTACGGTTGGTATTAAGCACGTGAGTTGTCCGTGCATCACGTGATTTATCCGTGTAGTGTGTGGATATGGATCCATCCCAAGGGTCACCCTCTCATGTTTCTCTCTTGATTGTGTACACGCGGATATTGAGGAATGTCTTGCCAGTGTGTTGTTTGGATCTTGCATTTTCGTGGTTAATTACCTGATTTAATTGCACATCATCTATATATGGTGAACATTTACTGAGCAAAGTATTTGGGTAACTATACACATACACAAACAAATGCTCCTTTCTGTGCTTTCTGACTTGATTTCATTATTTTTCTATACTTGTTAAAATGATTAAATTGTATAGGTTATAGCTAGTATCATTTATAGTTCTCGCTTCTTTTACCTTGCCGAGGTTAGTTACGATACTTATTAAGTATATTGGCTTGGTTGTACTCATACTACACGCAACACTTAATTGTGTTGATCCAGGTTTGGGGACCAATTATCAATAGAAGATTGTCTTATTAGACTGAGGTTCGAGAGGCGAGGTAGAGCTGCATTCTTGGCCGCAGTTTTGACTTGTCTTTTCTTATGTATTGTTGTTTCATCTAAAACAATATTTTTAGTTTCAGACTTGTATTTGGTTGCAGAGCTCATGACATTGTATTATCCGTTTTCGGGGGATTTATCTTGTATTAGCAGTATCTTGTCATATTGAGATTTCAAACACATGCTATTTCTATAAATTTTGCTGTTTTGGGTCTTTGTTTTTATGCTAAAAACCTGTGTTTTAGTCGTAGTTTGCATTCTCATTACTGAATTTTACGTGTGTTTGAGCTTAAATAATAGTGAATTTCACTCATTACATGTTTTATGCCTTGTAGGAATTGATTCTGAGTTAAAAATATAATCGGGAGTTAAATCGAACAATTTGAAGCTTTGAAGTTTGAGTAATAGCCTAAGAAATTAAACTAGGATCGCGTTCGGGGGTCGAGGGCCGAGTCTGGATATCAAAAACTGAAGAAAATAAAATACTTTGGATAATTTACACAATCGCGGCGTGTGGGACGACGCATGGTGCAATGTTGTAGTGTATTCTTCTACTGTCCATCAGAAATCACTCTCTGAACTTCTCCACTGTACGGGGAATCCTCTGACACTTGTCCAAGAAACCCTGTGCGTCCTCCACCTCTGTACCGCTGAAAGATGGAGGATGGAGTCTCTCAAACCTCTGCAATCTCCGCTGCTCATCATCAGACATCATAGGAACCACATGGGTCTGAGCTGCTGCAACCGGCTGGGCTAGTAGTGCCCTCAGTGTGTGGAGTCCCTTTACCACCTGCTCTGGTGTGCGGGTAGCGGGAGTCTGAGCACCTCCACGGGCTTGAGAAGTGGTTGTTGCGCCCGGAATAGAGACCTCCTGAGCAAGACTGGTGCACACGGTCAGAATCTGATCTAAGGCCTCCTGAAGGCCTGAAAACACAATGGACATGGGTGGTGCCTGAGATGGTCCCACAGGCTCCGTCCACAACTAGAACTTGCTCCTGAACTGGGGCAACTGGTGGATCTGCAGGTGGTGCCCTAGCTATTGTGTGAGATGCACCTCTACCCCTACCTCAGACTCTATCGCGACCTCGGCCTCTCGCGGCCCTAACTAGCGGTACTGGTGGCTATCCATCCTTCCCCGTAGTACATGTCCTCACCATCTATGAGAGAATATAACAACAGAAGTGTAGTTAATAGGACAAATTCACACGATAAGAATTCAAGAATGTAAAGTTTCCCAAGGGTTCGGCAGCCTCTCGAAGATAAGTACAGACGTCTCCATAACGATCACCAAGACTCTACGAAACCTGCTCATGACTTGTGAGACCTATGTAACCTAGGATCTGATACAAACTGTTCACTACCCAAATCCTAACCTGTCGTGATGACACCTATCGATGGTGCTAGGAAATCCGACATTTCCAAAGTACTTCCAATATTTATTAGAAAAGTAAATCAAGATATTTAAAAATACGCAGAGTTTTCACAAACAGGGGTGAAACCCAAAACACAAGTGCAGAAAAATAGCTCCCAATATCGGGGTGTCACTAAGCCATGAGCATCTACACATAGTCCGTCTAGAAATGAAATGACTATAACAGTTTGAATCAAAATACAACGAAAGATAGAATAAGGAAGGAGAAACAAGGACTGTGAATGCCAGGCAGCTACCTCTATATCTCCAAAACCTAGCTACGCGAAATATCAACACTCTCCGCGTCCACAAACTCTTGGATCTGGACACGAAGTATAGGGTGTAACGTGAGTACAACTAACTCATTAAGTAACAATAATAAATAAGGAACTGAATGATAGTGACGAGCTACACAGTTATAATTCATTTTCAGTAGTCTCAACAAGGAAAGTAGACGTGCTTTCATCAAATCAGTTACAATAGCCAAATTTAAGTAAAAACTACATAAAGGTATTTGTCAGAAAATTTTCTAATAACAGTGATGTATGGCAACTATGTGAAACAACAAAAATGTCATGTACAACCAGCTTAGCCTACGCGATCGCGGACCTGACCACGCGATCACGTATAAGGAAAACAGATGAGCAAAAATCAGAAACTTCAGCTATTTCACCAACTATAAACCAAGTCCGCTAACCACCCGAAACTCACTCGAGGCTCCCGGGACCTCAACCAAACATACCATAAGTCCCAAAGCATTATACAAACTTAGTCGAACCCTCAAATCACCTCAAACAACATCAAAAATACGAATTACACACGGATTCAAACCTAATGAACTTTGAAATTTTCAAATTCTACAAAAGATGCCGAAACCTATCAAATCACGTCCGATTGACCTCAAATTATGCACACAAGTCATAAATGGCATCACTAACCTACTGTGACTTCTGGAATTGGAATCCGACTCCGATATCAAAAATTCCACTCCCAGTCAATGTCACGCCCCGAACCTGGGGGAAAGATCGGCACCCGGTGCCTCATCTATCCTTGCGTATCAACTTGAGACTAAGGGACTCTGAACATATAATGTCATTCTTTGTCCATGAGGCCACATATTGCAAGACAATTCACGAAGCGAAATATAAAACTGAATGAAAACTACCACTGGATAAACATCAATATAAAGCGGGGCCGGCAAGGCCGTCATAGCTACTACATCTGACAAACCAACATAATATACATACAAGGCTTACAAGGCCAACATACTGAACTAACTGACAGGAAATGTCTACAAGCCTCTACTGATGGTCGTACCATGACCAGAACAGGGCATGACCTACCCATAACCTATATACATATATATACATGATGCACACAAAACTCTAGACCCGGCAACTCCGAAGGACGTGGAGCTTACCGATAAAGCTGAACTCGGGAAACACCTACTGAGAGGGTATACCCGTCTGTCTCTCTGAACTTGCACGGATGAAATGCAACGTCCCCAGAAAAAGGGACGTTAATACGAAATAATGTACCGAGTATGCAAGGCAATAATATAACTGAAAGTTGAAACTGAACTGATAATATAATAACTGAAAGCAACTGGAAGTCAAAGATAATCTGAAGATATGCTTACCTACTGATATTGACTCAACTCTCTCAATATAGTAAGTAAAATAGTTGTCCGACCCTATAAGTCTCGGTAAATATATATATATATATATATATATATATATATATATATATATATATATATATATATATATATATATATATATATATATATATATATATATATATATATATATATATATATATATATATATATATATATATATATATATATATATATATATATATATATATATATATATATATATATATATATATATATATATATATATATATATATATATATATATATATATATATATATATATATATATATATATATATATATATATATATATATATATATATATATATATATATATATATATATATAACCGCTTTGCCGTAATAGGCTCGCTCATAGGCACTCGACCATACTAGGCTCTGTATCTCGACCAACTGGGCTTGCTCATAGGTGCTCGGCCACAGCAGGCTCGGTATATAACTTACCATCTGATAAGAGGTTTCCCAATAGGGGCCTGCACATCGGTTATAGCTCGATGGTAGTGAAAATACTGTAATACTGTATATATAGATTCTCTGCTCTCCTGACTGAAACAAGACAATAATCAATTGAATATAAATTCCCAATAAAGGAGAATACTATAACTTATGAGACTAGGAAATGTACGTAAATTCAGGAATATGAATTTCTCTTTATGTCTCGTTATCAAACTCATGTGGTTATGAGATCATGCCAAAATGAAGGAAGGTCTTAGCCTTAACATACCTGGAGTAGGGAAAAAATCCGTATGATATTCTTGGAAAAGGTTGCACCGTACTCTTTTAAAATCGCAAAATCTCATATTGCTAAGGTGTTAATAATTCTCGTTGGAATTTTTTGTTTCAAGAAATTGTGTTGAAATATCATCGGATTGAGGTTAACATGTATTTTGCGAGGTTTTAATTAGGAAGAAAGTTATAAGATTTCTCACTTGGTTATGTTAAGGCCAAATGAGGTCAAACTTTTAAATGTCTTTATGTTAGTGTCATGTGTATATTACTTAAGATGGCCACCTTTCAATCAAGATGGTGAGTCACGTAAGTGTCATGTGTATATACTTAATATGGCCACCTTTCAATCAAGATGGTGAGTCACTTAAATTTAATGGGGGGCTGCCACATCATGCCATTTAATCCTTATTCAATATATATCCTTAATTAATTAGGTAATATCTCATTACTCAATAATTAACCAATTACCTTATAATAAAGAATTATCTCAACTCACTTAAAATACTACTCACTTTTAAAATATATTGTACACCTTACTATCATGGTCATGTAGTACCTTGTATGTCACTAGTCCATGAATACCGACTATTATCACTCGGATCATATTTTATCCCAAATCAACAATCTTCAATGAAACTCATTTTTTGATTTTTTTACCCTTTATCTTTCACGACACGTACTTATTGCTTGTTATAAATAGCATAAATGCTTATAATCTCAAGAAAATTTTATCACCGAGTCTACGTCAATTAACTGAAGACGAAACTTTAATCGTACGAAATGCGAGATGTAACATCCTTCCCCCCTTAGAAACATTCGTGCTCGAATGTTCAACTCCCCGGGATCTATATAAACTTTGGCAGAGTCGCCTTTGTAAAAATACTACTGTCAACCCTTTCTGTAGAAAACTCAATAATTCAATGCGACTTAGGACCACATTCGTCAATAACGACAATGGCCTCATACGACCAATGATAATAACTAACAAAATAATCCATACACGTACCTTAAGGCTGTGATATCTCAGTCAGATCCTTCTCTGGAAGAGGAAATAAGTGAGGATATCTATACTTTATGTCTTCTTCGGCTTCCCAAGTCACTTCTTCCACATTATTGTTTCTCCAAAGTACTTTCACCGAAGCTAGGTCTTTAGTCGTCAATCTCCGAACCTGTCTGTCCAATATGGAAATGGGAATTTCTTCATATAATAGCTTCTCTGTGACCTGAACGTCATCAACTAACACAATTCTGGAAGGATCTCCGATTCATTTACGGAGCATAGACATATGAAAAACTATATGTACGACTCCAAGTCCAAAGGCAAGTCTAACTCATATGCCACCTGGCCTACCTTGCGTATGATCCCATACGATCCAATGTACCGAGGGCTAAGTTTTTCCTTTCTTACCGAACCTCATAACACCTTACATCGGTGATACCTTTAGGAATACCCAGTCATCTACATGAAACTTCAAGTCCCGCCGTCGATTATCCGCATAAGACTTCTAACGACGTTGAGCTGCTATAGCCTGTCCTGTATAAGCTTAATTTTATTGATTGCCTGTTGTACCAATTCTGGTCTAACTAACATAGTCTCCCCCAACATCAAACCACCCTATAGGTGACCTACACTTCCATCCGTAAAGAGCTTCGTATGGAGCTATCTGAATACTGCAATGGTAGCTATTATTATATGCGAACTCGATAAGCGACATATGATCATCCCAACTAACCTTGAAGCCTGTCACACAAGTCGGTAACATATCCATAGGTGTTTGAAAAGTATGCTAAGCCTGTCCGTTTGTCTGGGGATGAAATATTGTAATAAGACTTACCTAATTCCCCAAACCTTTTTGAAGTCCTCCAGAAGTTAGCTATAAATTGAGCTCCTCTATCCGATATAATAGATACAGGGACACCATGCAGTCGTACTATCTCCTTAATATAAAGCTTTTCATAATCCTCTGCGGAACATGTAGTCCTAACGGGCAGAAAATGGGCTGATTTTTGTAAGCCTATCAACAATCACCCATATAGAATCGAACTTACGCTGGGTACGAGGTAAGCCTATGATGAAATCCATATTGATTACTTTCCATTTCCAAGTTGCAATCTCCATAGCGTGCAATAATCCATTGGGTTTTTGATGCTCAATCTTAACCTGCTGACGGTGAGGGCACTAAGTAACAAACTTCGCTATATCCTTTTTCATTCCGTCCCACCAATATACTTTCCTGATATCGTGATAAATCTTTGCTGCTCCTGGATGGATAGAATAACGAGAATAATGAGTTTCTCCCATAACCTACCGACGCAACCATGCAACATTAGGGACACATCGTCCTCGATATATGAGGATCCCATCTTCTGTAATCTCAAATGGTGCCTTCTCCTTCTGAGGGGTGGTATCCCAATAATGAGCTAACAAATGTAAATATGACAGGCTATCCGTAGATCTACGGTTGAGGACGTCGGCTACTACATTCGCCTTCCTCGGATGGTATAAAATATCTACATCATAGTCTTTAAGTAGCTCCAACCATATCCTTTGGAGTGAATTCAATTCCTTTTGCTTGAAGATATACTTGAGGTTCTTATGATCCATATAGATATCAACATGAATGCCATACAAGTAGTGCCTCCACATCTTTAGTGCATGAATCACCGCGACTAACTCTAAATCGTGGGTCGGGTAATTCTTCTTGTGCTTTCTTAGTTGTCTAGAAGCATAAGCTACAACATTACCATGCTACATTAGTACACAACCCAATCCAACGCCCTAAGTGTCACAATAGATAACATAACCATCGGTCCTTTCTGGGAGCGTTAGAACCGATGCTGAAGTTAATCTGTCCTTCAATGCCTAGAAACTCCGTTCGCAAGCATTACTCCACTGAAACTTAGCTCCCTTCTTAGTTGACTTACATGGGTATTCTAATCTTTTACAATTCATGAAATTCCCCCTTTCAAAGGACCAAACTTCATCCTTTATCTATCACAATTACACCCTTATTCCACTACCATAGCATCATTCCATCTCTTATAAATCCTACTAGTCTTAGACTCTTTTGAGTTCATTCAGGCTATACTGAGCTTTCTATAACTTAGATAAACCATAAGCTCTCTTATTTTCATGAGCTTAATCCCAAGGACTTATCCATTCTCGTCACCTTTTCACTCACCTTTTCTTATCCTTACTCATGTCTTCCTAAAACATTGTCGCTCTACCATACTTTAGCTTGCGACCTACACATATCCATTTATACTTATTCGCAACCTTCCTTAAAATTTATTGAACCATATATTTGCTTATGCTATTCTGGAACATCAAGCGAGACATCACATACCACTTTTGTCAAAGGTTCTAAAAGAGAAGAAAATTCCTTTACAAGTTTCCTGTAATAAACTGCCAAACGGAGAAATCTACGAACCTCCGTTGGTGTCGTGGATCTAGGTCAAGTCTTTAATGCCCCAATATTTTGTGTATTAACCCGAATACCTTCACATGAAATAATATGCCCAAGGAAAGCTACCGAATTCAACCAGAATTCACATTCAGAGAATTTTGCATACAACTTCCCTTTTTGTAAAACTTTGAGCACAATATGCAAATGATCTGCGTGATCAGTCTCTGAATGAGATTACACCAATATATCATCAAATAATGCAATCACGAATAGATCTAGAAAGGGTATGAACACTCAGTTCGTCAAGTCCATGAATACTGTTGGGGCACTAGTCAAACCGAATGACATAACAGGAAACTCAAAGTGCCCATATCTAGTCCTGAATGCTATTTTCGGGATATCTTTCTCCTTAACCCTTACCTAATGGTACCCAGACCTCACGTCTATCTTCAAGAAATACTTGGCACCTTGCAACTGATCAAATAAATCATCAATCCTCGGGAAGGGGTACTTATTCTCGATTGTCACCTTATTCAACTGTCTATAATCAATACACATCCGCAAGGAACCATCTTTCTTCCTCACAAATAACACATGTGCTCCCCATGGTGATGTACTAGGTTTGATAAAGCCCTTTTCAAGAAAGTCCCTTAGTTGTTCCTTCAACATTTTTTTAGCTCTGCGCGTGTCATTCTGTAGGGAGGAATATATATTGGTTGAGTAAGTGGTAGTAGGTCAATAGAAAACTTAATTTCTCGCTCTGGCGGAAGACCTGGAAGCTTATCGAAAAAAAACATCGGGAAACTCATTAACAATAGGGATTGATTGGACGATTGGTGACTCTACTTTCACAGTCTTTACCCGAACTAAGTGATAATCATAACCTTTTCTGATCATCTTCCTTGCCTTAAGATAGGAAATAAATCTACCTCTCGGCGATGCCGTATTACCTCTTTAATCCAAAAATAGGCTCTCCTGGAAATTAGAATCAAACCACCTTTGATCTTCAATCAACGCTAGCATAACAAGAAGCCAACCAATCCATACCCATTATAAAATCAAATTCTACCCAACCATGCGCCATATACCTTATCCTTATTTGTTATCAACTTATCACGGGCACCTATGGGCACATCTATATATATACATAACAATATTAGCACTTAAATCGCAGAACTCATTAAAAAGGTTTATATGGATACATAAGGGCTGACAAGGCCGCATGTCATACCCAAAACTATATACATGATACTGTTTGCAAAACCTCTAAGAAAACATAACCTTAATATATACAAGTCGGGACAGGGCTCCCTACGTCCTCATAAAACAACCTAACATATTCAGAGCCATGACTTGGTAATACTCCAAGAAGAAGTGGAACTCACCAACCAAAAGCTGAAATCTGGAAGAAGTCTAAAGTAGAGGGTCCTTGCCTCGTCTTATATGAGAGCCTTGATCAGACACACTTCGAAGAAAAATCTTCATATCCTTATCAGTTACCTTCCTAGT
This sequence comes from Nicotiana undulata, assembly GCA_005239495.1. Classification (NCBI taxonomy): domain Eukaryota; kingdom Viridiplantae; phylum Streptophyta; class Magnoliopsida; order Solanales; family Solanaceae; genus Nicotiana; species Nicotiana undulata. Next base: position 14,088 of record ML257673.1, on the reverse strand, counting down.
CTTGGCCCGACTACTATCAGCTTCCTCTGCATATCCCATAACATATGCAGACGAACATTGATTAACAGACTCCCAAGAAAAGAGCTGGTGTCTGCAAATACCCTGACATAGTTTTGAGCCTGAGGGGAACCCGGATGTGCCAATCCGTGCACCACTCTCCTCATACCCTGATCAATGGGCTATGATAATAAAACTAAGGGCCTTGGTGAGGTCGGAACTCCTCTCACCCCATCTGCTGCCGGAGTGATCGAAACAGCTCGAACGGATGACTCATATAGAACCCTTGATCTCCGATAGGTTCGACTCCATAGTGTAACTTATAACTCCTTCTAACACTTCCGTAGCCTTCTGACCCATGCTAGAAGCTTGCTCCCGTCGTCTAGTAGTAATAGGCATCACTAAAAACATAAATAAGGTAAAGATTATGAGTAGACACTTATGAATCAGTTCTATCGCCCAATCTGGATTAGAAAGAGAAGTAACCATCCTAAATATCTTGCAGCCTCCTGTTTATAAGTGTGATGCACAACACACCCATAAACAAGACTCTACGAGACATAGCTTGAATACTCCCTAGGACAGAACTGCTCTGATACCACTTTTGTCACGCCTTGAACTTGGGGGGCGAGACCAGCACCCGGTGCCTCATCTATCCTTGCGTATCAACTTGCGACTAAGGGACTTTGAACATATAATATCATTATTTGGCTATGAGGCCACATAATGCAAGACAATTTGCGAAGTGAAATATAAAACTGAATGAAAACTACCACTGGCTAAACATAAAAATAAAGTGGGGCCGACAAGGCAGTCATAGCTACTACAACTGGCAAACCAACATAATATACATACAAGGCCTACAAGCCCAACATACTGCACTAATTGACAGGAAATGTCTACAAGCCTCTACTGATGGATGTACCGTGATCGGAACAGCGCCCCGACCTACCCATAAACTATATACATATATATATGCAGGATGCACACAAAATTCTAGACCCAGCAACTCCGAAGGACGTGGAGCTTATCGATAAAGTTGAACTCGGGCAAAACCTACTGAGGGGATCTACCCGTCTGTCTGTCTGAACCTACACGCATGAAATGCAGCAACCCTAGAAAAAGGGACGTCAGTACGAAATAATGTACCGAGTTTGAAAGGAAACAATATAACTGAAAGCTGAAACTGAACTGATAATATAATAACTGAAAGCAACTAGAAGCCAACGATAATTTGAAGATATACTTACCTGTTGATACTGACTCAACTCTCTCAATATAGTAAGTAAAATAGTTGTCTGGCCCTATAAGGCTCGGTATATATATATATATAATTGCTATGCCGTAGTAGGCTCGCTCATAGGCGCTCGACAACAGTAGGCTCGGTATATAACTTACCATCTGATCAGAGGTTGCACAATAAGGGCCTGCCCATCGATTATAGCTCGATGGTAGTGAAAATACTGTAATACTTTATATATAGATTCTCTGCTCTCATGACTGGAACAAGACAATACCAAATGAATATGAAGTCCTGATAAGGGAGAATACTATAACTTATGAGACTAGAAAATGTACGTAAATTAGGAATATGAATTTCTCTTTATGCCTCGTTATCAAACTCATGTGGTTACGAGATCATGCCAAAATGAAGGTAAGGGCTTAGCCTTAACATACCTGAAATAGGGAAAAAATCCGTATGATATTCTTGAAAAAGGTTGCACCGCACTCCTTTAGAATCACAAAATCTCACGTTGCTAAGGTGTTAAGAATTCTCGTTGGAATTTTTTGTTTCAAGAAATTGTGTTGAAATCTCGTTGGATTGAGGTTAACATCTGTTTTGAAAGGTTTGAATTAGGAATAAAGTTATAAGATTTATTAATTGGTTATGTTAAGGCCAAATGAAGCCAAACTTCAAAATATCGTTACGTAAGTGTCATGTGTATATTACTTAAGATGGCCACCTTTCAATGAAGATGGCGAGTCACTTTAGTGTCATGTGTATATTACTTAAGATTCCACCTTTCAATTAAGATGGCGAGTCACTTAATTTGAATGGGGGACTGCCACATCATGTCATTTAATCCTTATCAATATATATCCCAAATTAATTAGGTAATATCTCATTACTCAATAATTAATTAATTAATCACATAATTAAGAATTATATCAACTCACTTAAAATACTACACACTTTTAACATACCTTGCACCTTATTATCATGGTCATGTAGTACCTTTAATGGCACTAGTCCATAAATACTAGGTTTTATCGTTTAGACCGTATTTTATCCCAAGTCAACAACCGTCTATGAAACTCATTTTCTTTGATTCGTTTACCTTTTATCTTTCAAGGCAAGTACTTATTTCTTGTTATAAATATCATAAATGCTTATAATTTCAAGAAAATCTCATCCACGATTCTACGTCAATGAACTGAAGACGAAACTTTAATCGTACGAAAATTCCGGACGTTCTATTTCAAGCCTAATTCTACTACGGACCTCCAAATAATAATCCAGATGTGCTCCTAATTCCAAAATCACCTAACGGAGCAAACAAAACCATCAAATTTCAAATCTGAGGTCGTTTATACATAAGTCGATATCCGATCAACTTTCTAACTTAAGCTTTCAACTAAGAGACTAAGTGTCTCAGTTTACTCTGATTTCACTCTGGAACCGAAACAACTAAGCCGATAAGTCACATAACAGCTGTAGAACAAAAAAGGAGCATAAAATGGGGAACAAGACTACAACTCTCGAAATGACCAGTCAGGTCGTTACAATTACTAGGTTCGATTTTTGGCCAGTATTTATAGTTGCTCAATCATTATTTAATATCTATAAAGAATATGTATAAATGAGAAAAGTTTTTGTGTTAAAATAACATGCTCTGCTGCATATGTTATATTGGTTTGTAATATGTTTAGAAAATCAGCTAAACAAAAATTCACCAAGATGGTTGAATGTGATACAAGAGTTAATACTGTTTAGCTAGATGGTTCATGATTTGTTACTAAGGTCTTTGGAGACCATTGTCATCCGTTGAACCCTAGCTTATCGCAGTTGGTGGTTGTATAAGGATCTATTAGCAAATCCCCAAGTGTCATTGTGGGCTCATCTAATTTGTCTATTATTGCGCCATAGGTTATACTAGTTAAGATAGGATTATGTATAATAGTGATTTATAGATTTATTAATGTTGTATAGTATCCACTTAATATTTATGGTGTATTATGCTACCTATAAGTCATATAGTATGTATCTCATAGTGGTTTGCTAAACCAGTGAAAATCTAAGTTGTTCTGAGGGGAAGATGTAAGGTAATCTTTAAAATCAATCTAATGATATTTCCTTATAACTTAGTCGAATAGAGTGAGATGAATTTTTAAATTAGTCTTACCTATCAGTTATGAAAGAGTTATAGGTGTGTATACGATCAGAACGGGCTTGCCTTTCGTATGACTAATCGAGGTTGGAACATGATAGGTCAAGGTTCGACCTCGTGTTATATCGAACCATAGTGCTGAGTTAGATTGCTGAGCTCGTAATCCGGAGACCGATCAAGGTCGAGATCAGCCATGATCTAGACCAATAAAAATATAGATAGAGCAAGACTGATGGAAGTTTACCAAGTCAAGTAACGGCACGCCGAAGTATTCGTAATCGAGCAAGGATGATGGCAAAATTCTCGGCACGTATCAAGATGAGGCCGATTAATTAGCCAATCATGGGATTTCTTACTGTATTTAGAGTTCTAACAAAAGTAAGACTCCCCTACTATATAAAAGAGGTATGATCATTTGTAAATAATAATCACATTTACGCAATACAAAGCTATATAGTGTCGTTTCTTAAGCTTTTAGTATTTTGTTACTTTGTTCATATTTCAATAGAATCTTTACTTTGTTCAAGGGTGACCTAGCTCTAGTGACAAAGCTATTCATTTCCTTTGGTTAGAATTTATTTCTCTTTACAGTCAATTTCAATATCAATTTACGTTTTTTCTTAGTTTGTGCCAGGTAGCGTCCGCAAAGATGTTCGATCGGCTGGTCAGAGAACCCATGGCGGTGAAGAAGGCAGAATTAGCCTTCAGGTGATTTTTGAGATGTTGCATGCTCAACAAGCTGCAATAGCAAAACTCCAAAACCAGAACCATGCACCAAGCATGATCGAGCCCGAGCTGTCCCAAGAAGTTGTTCACATGGCTGAATCAGTGTCAAGAAGATCAAACGGAATTGAACCAGGGACTGATCCTGCAGTCATGAAGATGCTCGAGGAACTAACAAAGCGAGTAGAATCGAGGGAAAAGAACATTGAAGCAAATGATAAGAAGGTGGAAACCTATAATTCTAGGGTTGATCAAATTCGGGGGGCATCACCAATATTGAAGGGTTTGGATTCAAAGCAGTTCATACAAAAGCCCTCCCCCTGAGTGCGGCTCCCAAACCGATTCCCAAGAAGTTTCGCATGCCAGAAATTCCCAAGTATAATGGAACAATCGACCCCGACGAGTATGTCACTTCTTACACATGTGCGATTAAAGGGAATGACCTGGAGGACGACGAGATCGAGTCCGTATTATTGAAGAAATTTGTGGAGACCTGTCAAAAGAAGCAATGATATGGTACCATAATCTGCCACCCAACTCTATGTGGAGTAGCCCGCCGCCAAAAAAATATTTCCTGTCGGCGAAGAGATACCGATATCGGCACTCTCGTCAATGAAAGGTTAAATTCGAAGGGAAAACAAGAGGCCAAATAGAAACCACAGACACCGGCCTCGACCTAACTAGAGAAGCATGGGACTGACGAGGATGATGAATATGGGGTCCTTCGATCCTTCATAGTCCCCGATGATTCTGATTCCACCTAGTCAATAGTCGAAGAGCTAGAACAAGTCATACTGACCGAACATCCGCATGAGGGGAAGGTATGCCTAGGCACGGGGCTAGCTCCAGAGCTCAAGAGAAAACTTATTGAATTCCTTAAAACTAACATGTATTGCTTTTCTTGGTCTCGTCTCGATATGACAGGGATCCCGCCGGAAACCGCCACCAATAAACTATGCCTGGACGCGACGTTCCATCTGGTGATGCAAAAAATAAGACCCCAGTCCAAGGTCAAATATACTTTCAACAAAGACGAGGTAACCAAACATCTTACAATAGGGTCCGTTCGGGAAGTAAAATATCTCGAATGGTTAGCAAACGTAGTAGTAGTCCCCAAGAAGGGAAACAAACTTAGAATGTGTGTAGATTACAAAGATCTAAATAAAGCATGCCCCAAGGGTTCTTTTCCTTTGCCTAATATTGATCTCATGATCGATGCCACGACCGGTCATGAGATCCTCAGTTTTCTTGATGCCTATTCTCGGTACAATCAAATACACATGAACCCGGAAGATCAAGAAAAGACCTCGTTCAACACTAAGTATGGTTCCTAATGCCATAATGTAATTCCATTCGGATTAAAAAATGCTGGTGCCACTTATCAACGCCTAGTAAATCGAATGTTTGAAGAAAAAATAGGGAAATCTACGAAAGTTTATATTGATGACATGGTAGTTAAGTCCCTGCGAGCCTAGGACCATTTGAAGAATTTGCAGGAAACTACTGAAGAAATACAACATGAGGCTTAACCCAACAAAATGCGCATTCGGGGTCGGGTAAGGAAAATTTCTCGTTTTTATGGTATCCAACTGAGGAATAAAAATCAACCCCGACAAGATCAAAACTATCGAGGACATCACGTTAGTAGACAACATAAAAGCCGTACAAAGGTTAATCGAGCGCATAGCCGCCCTGGGGAGATTCATCTCGAGGTCCTCCAATAAGAGTCATTGATTCATCTCGTTAACTTCACATGGACTCTGAAATGCCAACATGCCTTGGATGAGCTTAAACGGTACTTATCGAGCCCGCCGCAACTTCACACGCCGAGGGTAGAGGAAAAACTTTACTTATAGCTTGAAATGTCAGAAATAACGGTAAGTGGAGTCCTGGTTTGAGAAGGACGAGTTACACAATTCCCTATCTATTATGTTAGTCGAACCTTAGGTGAGGCCAAAACTAGGTATCCGCACCTAGAAAAATTGGCGCTGGCTTTGATAAGATCCTCTAGGAAAATAAAACCATGCTTTCCATATCACCCCATATGTGTTGTAAAAAATTATCCACTTTGAAATATTTTGCATAAGCCCGAGCTTCCAGGAGGGTTGGCCAAATGGGTCGTAGAAATTAGCGGGTATGATATTGAATATCGACCTCGAATAACCATTAAGTCTCAAATCATGGAAGACTTTGTGGCTTACTTCACGCCGGCCCTAGTACCTGAGGTTGAAATATAACTATTAGTAAACTCGGGTACGTCCTCGGGAATCTGGACCCTCTTTACGGACGGTGCTTCGAACACAAAGGCGTCCGAACTCGGCATCATGCTAAAACCACCACATGTAACGTGGTTAGACAATCTCTTAGAAGTTTAAATTGGCTAACAACGAGGCCGATTATGAGGCAATGATTGTAGGTCTCGAACTAGACAAAAGCTTGGGAGCGTAGGTGATCGAAGCTAAATGCGACTCCCTCCTCGTGGTGAATCAGGTTAACAAAACCTTTGAAGTTCGAGAAGAACGATTGCAAAGATACATGGATAAGCTACAAGTAACTTTACACCGATTCAAGGAATGGACTTTGAAACATGTGTCTCGAGATCAGGATAGTGAGGCTGATTCCTTCACAAACTTAGGGTTATCGGTCGAAGACAACGAACTCAATTCGGAGGATGTCGCGAAAATCATGAGGTAAGTGGTCGAAGAAGGCCACGCCGAGATAAACTCCATAAGTTTGACCTGGGATTGGAGAAACAAATACATAGAATATTTGAAGAACAGGAAGCTTCCCTCAAATCCAAAAGAATCAAGAGCCCTGTGCACAAAATCACCATGATTCACCTTGTCCGAAGACGGAACCTTGTTCAAAAAGATGTTCGATTGTCCACTAGCAATATGTCTGGGACCGGGAGATACTGAATATGTTCCAAGGGAAGTTCACGAGGGAACTTATGGAAATCATTCTGGTGCCGAATCATTGGTCCACAAAATAACCAGAGCCGGATACTACTGGATCGACATGGAGAAAGATGTGAACGCGTTTGTTCAAATATGCGACAAATGCCAAAGACATGGACTGATGATTCACCAACCCGGCGAACTACTCCATTCAGCCTTATCCCCGTTACAATTCATGAAGTGGGGAATGGACATCGTTGGCCCTCTTCCATGGGCCCCAGGTAAAGCTCAATTTATTTTATTTATGGCTGATTATTTCTCTAAGTGGGTTAAAGCACAGGCCTTCGAGGAAGTTAGGGAGAAGGAAGTCATCAATTTCGTTTGGGATCACATCATATATCGATTCGGGATGCCCTCTGAGATTGTGTGAGATAATGGAAAGTATTTCATCGGCATTAAGGTGACTAAATTTCTCGAGGATCATAAGATCAAAAGATTCCTATCAACACCTTATCATCCCAACGGGAACGGGCAAGCCGAATCGACCATCAAAACCATCATAAAAAATATCAAGAAGAGGCTAACCAACACCAAAGGAAAGTTGAAGGAAATTCTACCCGAAGTTCTTTGGGCATACCACACAACATCAAAGTCTAGTTCCGGGGCTACCCCGTTCTCATTAATTGTATGGCGCCGAAGCTCTAATACCGGTTGTGTAATGACCCGACCGGTCGTCTTGAGTTATAGGACCCCGTTCCCCTGAATGAGACTTCCCGTAGTGGCTTCTTATGATTTATGACCTGTGGGGACGGGTGGTTCGGGATTCGGAAGAGTTTAGAGTAGTATAGGAACCCTTAGTTCCTTAAGGTTGGCCTTTAAGGCCAAGTTTGACTTCGGTCAACGTTTTGAGTAAATGACATCGGAATCGAGTTTCGACGGTTTCGGTAGCTTCGTATGATGATTTCAGACTTGTGCATATGTCCAGAATTGGTTTTGGACGACCCGGGAGCGTTTCGGTGCCCAATAGCAGAAATAGAGTTTCCTTAAGTTCAAATTGAGGTTTGGAACGTCTTTTTGTGTAATCGAGGTCCGAACGGAATTTCGAGACCGGGAATAGTTCTGTTATGTCATTTATGACTTGCTTGCAAAATTTGGTGTCATTCCGAGTAGTATAAGTCGGTTCGGCGCATTGTTAGCGAATTAAAGAACTTAAAGTTCTTAAGTTTGATTCTAGGGGTTTTGAGGTGTGATTTTGAGTTTTAGCATTGTTTTGGGTATTCCGGAGGCTCGAGCGACTCCGTGTTATGATTTGGGACTTGTTGGTATATCTTGACAGGGGCTCAGGTGGGCCCAGGTGCTGCTTGGGCACCAAACGAGGCCAAAAACCAGCAACTATAACTTCTGGGGCACCATATCTAGTGTAACCGCACCTGCGGTTGACCAGTCGCAGGTGCGAGACCGCCCCTGCGGTCCAGGCCTCGCAGGTGCGGCCCTAGGTGAGGCTGCCATTCCTTGCAGGTGCGGATCATATTCCGTAGGAGCGGAGCCGCAGGTGCGAGCTCCTCTCCGCAGGTGCGAGCCCAGGTCCCTTTGCCCAATTCCGCAGGTGCGAGACCGCAGGTGCGGTCCTTGAGCCGCCGGTGCGGAATCCCTGTAGGCAGTGAGGTTTTTTAAAATACGGGAAAACTCCATTTTTTAGCATTCCCACCTTCTTCCTTGGCGATTTTAGGCATGCAAAAGAGACGCCCGACTTAACCACTGAAAGGTAAGTAATTCCCACCTTAGTATTGATTTAATACTTGAATTCCTAGGTAGATTAACATCCTAAGTTAGTAGAATCATGGGTTAGGGCAAAAATCTACGTTTTTATGAAATGAGGGAATTACCATGGAATTGGTTATGAAAACACAAAAAAATCATATATTAATGATCCTTAGGTTATGTGTGAGTGTTTCCTTCAAAAATTTCCGGAATCCGAGCATGTGGGCCTGGGGGTGTATTTTGGGATTTTTCAAAGTAGGTTGAAATAACTAATTAGTTAGGTGAATTTCATACTCCTGAGCATAGATTAATTCATGTATACCATATTTGACTAGTTTCGAGCCCTTGGGAGGCGAGTTTGGAGTTTCGGGCACGTTCTTGACCCAGAAAGTAGGCTCGACACGAGGTGAGTCTCCTTTCTAACCTTGTAAGAGGTAATTGTCCCCATAGGTGATTATAAATAAATTGCATGTCCTTATTTGCGGGGGCTACGCACGCACGGGGTGACGAGAGTCCGTGCGTAGCTACTACTATGTTATGTTGGGTAGTTTAGGACTCACGAGCATGCTTTTATGTGCCTTGTATGTGACCATAAATGTATTTTGAGTTGCTTAGTATCCTCGAATTGGTATGAAGATATTTAGGAAGTTACATTCAAAATTACATTGCTTAAATTCTTGTCTTCAAGCATAATCTCGGTTAAATCCTTGGATTCTTGATATTTCTATGTATGTATATGAGCACACGCGTCACACGTATGATTCGTGAGCGGGATAGCCCTATCATTATGTCAACCGCATCGCATGATCGATTCACAAGCGGGGTAATGGATGCATCTATGGTTCGAGCCGTTCGACCCTCGGCAGTGCACATTTATTTTTGCGACGCTTCGGTCGTACGCTTTCGGCATAATATGCGGTATATACTTGACTGAGAGTGTGTGATACTTGTATAATTTGATTCATGTAAAAAGGAAAACAAAATTGTACATTATATGCTGGTGACATTGACGTGTAAAGGTAAATTACAAGTTTATACGTGATATTGCATGACTTTGAGATTATTACGACTGCTATCCCTGCCTAGTCTTCATTTAATTATAGTATTACATTTTGACCCTAGTAAGTATCACGTCGACCTCTCGTCACTACTTCTTCGAGATTAGATGGGATACTCACTGGGTACATATCTGTTTATGTACTCATGCTACACTACTGTAGTTAATTGTACAGGTTCTGAGGCAGGTGCATCTGGTTATCAGACCGAACTCGATCCTGAGAGTATATTCTGGACCCGACTTCACGGTGAGCTTCTTCCCTTGGCGTTTCTCAGCAGCACCATGGAGTTGTCTTTTGTTTATATCTGTCTATTTCTTTCAGACAGTAGGAAAATTTATTCTATCTTTTATATATTTCACTAGTCCGCCTGTAGACTTGTGACACTAGTTCCTGTCACACGTAGTAGACATTACATTTTTGGAACTTTATATGTTGATTATGATCCTTTTGGGTACATTGGATCAAGTTGGTTAATTTATCCGTTTCACTTAATGATTTTAAACTTAAAACTTGGTAAGTATGGGAACTTCTTATGTAAAAATGAAATCTCGCTGGTAAAATAGGTGTTGGCTTGCCTGAGCCCGGTGTTGGGCGCCATCATGACCTGAGTTAGGATTTTGGGTCGTGAAAGGTTGAGGTCGGAGAACCGAGTATCATGTTGCGATATGCAACAAAGGAGTCAAATGTCGAGGCCATGAATATGAGCCTAGAATTATTGGATGAAATACGTAAATCCACCCTCGGCTGATTGGCCGCCGAGAAACAACAGATCGAGAGATACTACAAACGAAGAGACAATCTTCGGTATTTTAATGTCGGGGATTTAGTGCTAAGAAAAGTCACCCTCAACACCCGAAATTCGAACGAATGGAAATAGGGCCCGAACTGGGAAGGACCGTATCAGATTCTCGAGATCATCGGAAAAGGGTCCTACAAGCTCGGAACGATTAATGGGGAACATATGCTGATTAAGTGGAACATATCTCACCTAAAATACGAGCGCTTTCTATTTCCTTTTTTCAGACTAACACTTGCAGGTGATCGGAATAAATCAACGATGGATTTTTCGGTGAACGGAACAAAGTCTTAAGGTCTGAAAGGACGAGTTGCACTCTTTTTATCTTAGATCGGTTTTGTACCAAATGGGTTTTCAGGCGAGGTTCTTAAGGAGGCAACAATGAACTGTGCTAACTTAGAATCAAGCCCGATTACGAATCGGCATTGAAGATCAATCCAACAATATCCGAGGTTCATTTGCAATCAACCTCGAATACTGGGGGGGCTACCCTCGGATATGCAATATCTTCGAATATCAACTATATCAAGGACATTACTTCATAAAAAGGAGGGTCTCAATAAATAGGACTTATTGTAAAGGCCAAACAGTCAAAACGAATCGTTCCCACATAGATTGTTCGAGCTTCGACACAAACATGTACGCATGTATGACTCTTTTGATCGAGAATAAAAAAGTACTTTCCTTGCAAACATCTTATGTTTAACTTTTTTCCTCTTTACATCCCTTAAAGAGTTTTGTACTCCCAAAAATAACAAGCCTAAGGGCAATACTTAACAGGAATACGAACGACACTCCCTAACTCGGTGACCGTCGTCCAACTCAAACAGCCTAAGTCATCGGTCCTTGGGGCAGAAGACATAATAGGTAACTCCCCGATTTTTAAAGACCATGGCCACCCCTCTCATGGACTATTATCTCGAACAAGCCTGGATATAATAGGAAAATGATCCTAATTGGAAGATCTCGAACTGAAAGGCTACGGCCAATTTAACACGGCTCGGAGACATCCAAAATTCATAACAAAAATGGGCCTCCAAAAAAAGGATTTTTTTTTTCACAACCTGTTTTAAAGGCTACCCTCGAGCAAATCATAAAAACTTAAGATATGTTTGAGGAAAAACTTCGTGGTGACATCGAACCCCAATAACGCCTAAACCTAGAAAGGCAATAAAGGCAAGGTTTGTTCGAACCCTCGAACACAACCTTATTGTTTCATGCTAAGGCATTTCAACCGTTGACATTGCAAATAACAAAGCAAAGGAAAAAGTTTAGATCCAAAAGGGAAAAAGAAAGCCTTATATTTATATTGAATAATTTTTTACAAGGGCCAAACTGGCCAAGTCCAAACTTGGGCCAAATTGGCCAAGTCCAAGTGGCTTGGTCTTCATTGGAGGTCGCATCTCCATACGTCGGGTCTTCCCCGTATTCAGATTCACTTAGTGTATCCGAGTTTTCCTCAGCGCAGGCCAGCTTCCGGGCCCGGGCTTCTTCCGCTTGGGCATCTTCAAACTCGGCCATGATATCGAAACCCTGGGCATGAGCTTCCTCGATGTCTTCACTCCGAGCTTGCCATTTCTCATGATCTACCATGCTATTATCCTTGGCCTGGATGGCCTCGACGTTGACCTTAAAATGGGCCACTTTATCATCAGCTTTGATGCCGACCGCGACCTCCTCAGATTTGGTCGCTGCGAGTTCGTTGCCAAGCTTGCTTTATCAGAAATGGACAAATCCAGCTGAGAATGAAGCTCCTTGGTCTTCTCGGCCTGCACTGAGACTTTCTCTTTTGCAGCCTCGGACGAATCCAATTGTGCTTGGACGGCTTCCTTTTTCGAGGTTAGGATATCCATGTTCTTCTTGAATGCTTCAACCTCAGCCTGTATCTTGTCCACTTGATTTTGGATGCGTCTGATCTACTCGAGCCTCTGTTGGACTTGATGAATCAGATCGTTAGTCGTTATCTCCAACTCATCTTCACTATCATGAAGTACTTAGAATACCTGCTCGTCCATATCGGTGTGTTCATCCCGAGCCGCAACTAAATTGGACTTAAGCTTCTCGTTGAGAAGCCAGTAGGTATCACTTTTCTTAGTGAGNNTATCCTAGAAAGCAATTAAAATGATCGATGGCAACAAGTATCGATGCTTCGGGTATTACACTCGAGCAACGATCCAATGCATTTCACGATTTTACAAATATGAGCGGGTAATGTTAATTAGCCACGTATAACATTTCTTAATTAGCTTTTTCCAAAAACTAACAAGACTTCCTAATTGAATTATCCCTAACCCAATTAGGAGATTATGAACTTCCGAGTTTGGCTACAAGTAGTTCAATCCTATCCCTAGGTAGAATCTATAAAATGAGGGAATCCCTAGGTAGAATCTATAAAATGAGGGTTAAAGCCTCAAGTTCTTGTTAATTAATCTTTCCCAACCCCAAATTATCTTTTCCAAAATTAATTCGGAGTTAATGGGCGAGTCCTAGGGTTAGCTAATCCCTTTGGAAACATTAAAGAACAAGAATAATTAAAATAACAAACACCCACTTCATAAATATAATAAAATCATTCAATACATAAGCACAACAAGGTATTTAATCCACACTTTCAATATGAATATTCCCATAAACAAGATTCAAGTGTTGGAAAAATACTACACACTTAGATATTCAATACAAAACAAGGAAATGAAGAAATAAACATAAATGGGTAAGAAATCCTTAACCACAATGGTGAAATCTTCAAGACCCAAGTGTGTGTGCAAAGCCCTAGCTTCAAAACTTGTTCTTCTCTCTCTAAATTATATTTACAAAACTGAAGATATGTCAAAATTTGCCAAGATAAATCCTTTTATAGTGGGCTAAAATTCGGGTGAAAAGCGGACAAAAACACCCCTGTAGGGCATAGATGCGATCGCATTCCTGTCGCATAACAGGGATGCGATTCGCATCTTCACTTTATTCGTCGCATATCAAAAGCCTAGGTCCCAGAGGTTCATCGCATTTGAGAGATACGGTCCGCATTAGTGATGTGCGATCGCATTCGTGCATCGCATTTGCAGTGTAGCTTCAGCCATCAGATGGTGATGCGATTTAAATGCGGTTCGCATTTGAGATATGCGGTCGCACATTTGACCGCATTTCNTTTACACCTTGTGTACTGCAAAATACCAAAATTCTATAATTAAAAAGAGTAAATGCTCTTGAAACGAGCATAATTTAAGCACTATGGTATTAAATGTGCCGAAATTTTCCGGCACATCAACACCCCCAACTTAAACTTTTGCTTGTCCTCAAGCATCTAAACTAATGGATTTGGTTGGTACTAATAATTAGGCTCAAGTATGCTTCTTAATCGAATTATACCCTCATTTACAAACAATTTTAATAAGAGCACGGGTTTTTCAAAAACAATAAAGTGATAAGAAAAAGTCTCAAGGAGTGACTCAACAACACTAATCTAC
>ML257672.1:0-43536 GCA_005239495.1 Nicotiana undulata | reverse complement strand
TAGGAATAATTCATTTAGGAAGTCTTGTTAGTCTTTGGGAAAACCTAATTAAGAAATATTATCCGTGGCTAATTAACATAACTCACTCATATTTGTAAAATCGTGAAATACATTGGATCGTTACTTGAGTGTAATACCCGATGCATTCATTCTTGTTTCCATTGATCATTTTACTCGCTTTCTAGATTAGTTTATATTTTCGCATTTAGCTATAAACAATTATCAAAACCCAAAATCTTATTTGTTTGGTATTGCGCGATAAGTGATAACTCTCTAGCATTCCTAATCGCCCTCACATTGTTCCCTGTGGGATTCGACCCCAACCTTGTTGGGTTACTATATTTGACAACGATCGCTTACCCTGTTTTAAGGTGTAAATTGAGCGTATCAGTGTGCACCTTAAATGTCTTGGCAAAGTCAGGTAATGCCAAGACTAGCTCATTTATTACTGCTGCCTTAAGGCCTTCAAACGTCTTTTGACAATGCTCCGTCCAAACCCATGGCTTGTTCTTTTTTAGCAACTTAGTCAATGGAGTGGCCTTTTCTAAGTAGTCAATGATGAATCAGCGATAGTAGTTAGCAAGGACAAGGAAAGATATTAACTCAGTTACCTCTATAGGTGCCTCCAAAACTCCTGGATAACATGTACCTTAGCCTCGTCCAGGCGTAGCTCGTTATTCCTAATGACATGGCCTAAGAAGTTCACCTTTTATTGTGCAAACTTGGAGTTCTCCCTCTTGATGTATAGCTCATTCTCCCGGAAGACGTGGAGAACCTTTCTTAAGTGCTACATGTGCTCCTCCAAGGTGTTGTTGTAGATGACTATGTCATCTAGGTAGACTACCACGAACTGATCAAGGTAGGGATGGAAAATTTGTTCATAAGGGTGAAAAATGTGGCTGGTGCATTGGTTAAGCCGAAGGGCACACCAGCTTCAAAGGCTCCATATCTCGTCACAAATGCTATCTTTGGCTCATCCCCTTCTGCAATGCAAACCTAGTAGTAGCCCCTGCGAATATCCACTTTGTTAAAGTACTTGGCTTGCCCAAGTCTATCGAACAAGTCAGCAATGAGCGGGATCAGGTGCTTACTTTTAACTGTGACTCGGTAGTCTATGCATAAGCTTACCGATCCTTCCTTCATTTTCTGGAACAATATTGGCGTGCCGAAAGGTACCTTTGATGGGCAAATGTGACCAGCATCTAGCAGCTCTTTCAATATTTTCCTGAGCTCCTCTAGCTCAGGTGTTACCATACGATATAGGGCAAATGCAGGTGGCTTAGCCCCTGACTCCAGCTCATTCTTGTGATCCACCTATTGCATAGGCGGCAAGTGCTTAGGCAACTCCTCAGGAATGACATCTTTGTTTTCCTCAAGTAACTTCTCTATGCAAGGCGACAATGTCTCTGGAAAACCCTTGTCTTCCTCTAGATTTGCAATGGTTTTGACGAACGCCAGTTCCTCAATTTTGATCCCCTTGACAACCTGCATAGTTGAAAGTTGTGCTTGGCTCTGTCCGTATGGCATAGTTACTGTATGTACCATGCAATATCCTTCTCGCTCCATAACAAAGAGACGTTGGAGGTAGGGGTCGATCAAGGTATGACAATGTCTAAAGAACTCGTGCCCCGGTATGATGTCAAAGATATCCATAGCGGTTACGGTAGAGTTTGTCATACCTTTCCAAGTTCCCAATTTTACACCAACTTCATTAGCTATCCCATGAGCATTATGTACCTCGACATTCACGATCTTGACGAGGGAGTTGGTTGGAGCAAGCTTTAATTCTAGTCTCTTTACAGCAGCCTCAGTCACAAAATTATGAGTTTCTCCAGTATCCAGCACTGAACGAGCGGGTTTGTTGTTGACGGTGAGATCCACGTACTGATTGCCATTCTCGGTAAGTTGGATAGATTGCTTCGTGACAATACCACATATACTGATCATATCCAACTGTGCGATTCCTGAACTCTCTCCTTGCGACTTCTCTTTTCATTCACGGACCATGGTACTGATGCTCTTTAGGTCGGGACAATTATTGAAGTCGTGTGACCCTCCGCATATGTAGCATCCCTTCTTCTCGACATGCGCCTTCTTCTCGGTGTATCCCTGATGGCCACTCGATCTTTTTTAATCCTAAGTCTGGGAGTATTGTTGGTTCTTCTTGCCTTTGCCACGGTCTCCCCCACCTTTGACATTGCTAACCTTTAACTCCTTGCCTTTGCCTTTGTCGTGCTTGTAATTGTTGAAATCCTTCAATGATTCAGTCTCCACTATGGCTTGGTCTATATTTGCGACTTGCGAGGCATTGCAACTCCTATTTAGCCTAATTTTGCAACCCATCCATGAAGTGGAACAACAAGTCATCATTGGTCAGGTTGGGAATTTGAAGCATAAAGGTAGTGAACTTATTGACATAGCCACATATGCTCCATGTTTTCTTCAATCCCTAAGCTTGCACCTTGCCTCGTAAAAGACATTGTTTAAAAAGAACTATCGCTTGAAATCAACATTGAATTGATCCCACGTGACAATAGTACATAGACCTTTATCCACATCGTCCATCTTCCTTCTCCACTATAGCATGGAAGACTCTTAGAGGTACAACACGACAATGTTGATATTTGCCTCATCGTCCCTCACTTTGTTGTGTCTGAAGTAGTTCTCCAAGTGCCAACGAAATTTTTCCACTTCTTGTGCATCATGAACACCTTCAAACACCATGGGTTTGTGCCTCCCTTGTCACCACAGCATTGTTGGCTGTCTCGGTCAAGCCAGTGTCGCGGCCCCATTTTCTCGTGAAATTGAGTTTTGACATTGGCAACTCTTTTAAAAGGGAAGGAATTGGTTATTAAAAGAGAGTCGCCACCTAACGAATTACGGTGCATAAGGGAAACTATTGCAAATGACTCAGGTTTAATAGTTGCATCACCAAGGATCGGGTAAGAGCTAAAATTACCTCGAGGAGAAGGAGTTAGGCACTACTCGAGGTCCACAAAGGTGGGTCCCGGCCGAAATTAAATCATATGAATTAGTCTAATAGATAAGCGAGGGAATTATTTAATAGGGATGGGGGGGGTCCTATATTTTTTAGACTAAAGGATCACCCCGTGCAACATAAATAATACTTTGTAACTCCCCCAGGACATGGGTATTGCTCATATTATTCAGCGCGCACAAACTATCATCTCCTGCTACCCGATTACTATCTTTGATTTGTTTACCTAAAGTGCTCTAATTAATTCCAAATCGTACCTTATGCGTGCATTACCCGTCCCTTACCTATGGTCCTGGAGGCATTGGAACCTGTATTTTGGATGGTTCTAGACTCAACTTAGGTTGCTCAAAATTGTAAAACTAGGAGACATACAAAAACAAGTTGGACTTTTCATAAAAGAAGCAAATAAGGGCTCAAATTAGCCTCCACACATTAGGCAGTAAATGCACGCAAACATATTGGCGTATCGACATTTTTAACAGTTAAAGTTGTTAGGTCCTATAGACATGATTTCTATGTGATTGCGTAATTGCCTACTGATTACAATTAGAAGCGTTTGAAACTATAGGCATGTTATCTAGGTAACTTATTCAGCAGTTGACGGTAATAATAACGAAGAATACTCAGAATTATTTAGTTGTTCCTATAGGTATGCTTTCTAGTGACATTTAGCAAGACACTATAGAGTTCCGGTTTTATTAACTTAGCACAGATGCTAGTTACCCCTATAGGCATGATTTCTACCTTTGGTGGTTGAAACTGCTATGAGCTCCTAAAGACACGCATATTAACTAAGCGAGTGTGATAATTAAAACCTACATGCATGATTTCTAAAGAGGCATATTTGAATACGATGTAATGTAAATCGAACTCAGTTATTTTTTGTTCCTATAGGCATGGTGTCTAATCATGTAAAGCAAAGCAGACAGGATATTCACAGAACCTATTTGATATGGGCATGTTATCAACACGCAATGGCAAACATAATGAACATCTAGACATGTTTTCAACACGCAATTAGCAGAACATTTCTTTGCGTAAAGTAAAACCTATAGGCAGGTTATCTAACAATAATAGTTAACACTTATAGGCATGACATCTAACATATAATAGCAGGAAAAAACCTATAGGCATGTTATCTACCAGTTTCATACAAGTATAAAACATAAGCCCATTTTCCCAATTATTATTTCCCCAATTGTTATTACAAATAATTATTACATACCAGAATCGAAAGAATGAATTACAAAGTATATAGACTATAGGAAGCCTGCAGCAGACCCAAGTACACTTGGACAAGCCACGCCTTCAATTCACAATAACTTCAGAAGCCGATGTTCATAGTGACCAACAATGAATGATTCACCTATGTTTCAAGGATAATCATACCAAGCCCAATTCTCTAGTGTGTCAGAGTTCCCAAGGGCTTCACGAACCCCAGACAGTTCTCACACTAGAGGAGAAAGATCAAAACCAATTCAAGAAAAACTATGGACCAAATCCTGGTGTGTTAGAGTTCACGAGGGTCTCATATGAACCTTGAGCAGTGCTCACACCAGGAAGGCCAGGGGACAGTACTTAGCCTACTTTGGCTTTCAACCAACAAAGAGTTAGAAATAAAAAGAGTGTAGGACAGGATTGAGAAGTACACTTAGGGAAAGAATCACACATATCACAGAAATAAACACTTTTAAACTAAGCTGACTTGAAACTAACAAGTTTGGAAGTTAACAAAGTCATAAGCTGATAATGATCAGCTCATGAACGTGCTTCACAAAAGAGAGTAAGGAATTCAGATTAGGACAAATCCTAGAAAAGAAGTTCATTGGTCAATAATTAGTCAGGAAGAACATTAGTTACTAGTAAGAATAACTAAAGAGGTTATAACATAGTGAGCACAGAATCAGGTAAGTAATATGATCAACAAACTAGTGAATCTGCTAAGGTTTACATGGTGAATCAGTTTTTAGGGAAAGGTATCAAAACATGATTAATGCTACGGGATAGTCTTAAATCACACAAAGTTGAGTAAATTTCATTAACTAATTTACTGAGATTAACATGTCTAAAATACTGAAAGCAACTAGTCTAATAACAGTAACATATTAATGTCCAATGTAGGGATTTAAATAGCACTGAAGTAGAGCACACTAATATGGCAACAATTAATCAAGTTACTAGAAAGGAAAGCATCTAACAGTTAATTAAGGAAAGAAAGCACGAAACCCTATTTAGGTAAAACATACAAACCGGCAAAAGTAACACGTAAAGATACACGTATATGCATATAGACAGAGGCTTTAACAAAGTAACTAGATAATCAAAAAGATTTGAAGAATCAAAAACCCCTAATTTTAGGGTAAGTAAAATTAGTCAACAATTAACGACAAGATTTACAATAAAGATGCACAGAGACAGATAGACAGAGACATTAAAGAAAAAATAATTAAATAATCAAAAACCCTAAATTTAGGGTAAGTGGAAAATCGGCAGAAATCCATAAAAGAGCAATAATAAAGATGCACAAAGACATATAGATGGAAGTAATTAAGGTTTGAACCAGATTTGGTTCGATTTTGAAGAATCAAAAACCCTAATTTTAGGGTAAGTAAAAATTAGTCAGATATATCAAAGAAAATCATAATAAAGATGCACAAAGATAGATATACGGAAACATTAAAGGAAAAATATTTAAAGAATAGAAAACCATATTAGATATAGAAAGATTTGAACCCTAGTATTAAGGTAAGTAAAGAATGGAAAAGAATCTTAGATATTCATACCATAAAGAGACGAGAACGAACACAGAAGGAAAGAGGCAAAGATCTGAACCAGATTTGGTTCAAAGTAAAGGAAATCGACTTGCCATGAAGGAAAGAGGCAAAGATCTGAGTCACATAGACAACGTCGAACTCGTTCAACAGGATTTGCAACTTTGCCAGCTTGCCAGTGGGCATGGGCTTCTGAAAGATGTACTTCAAGGGATCCATCCGTGATATGAGATATGTTGTGTAGGCACAAAAGTAATTCCTCAGCTTCTGGGCTACCCAGGTTAGAGCACAACAGGTACGTTCCAGCAGAGAATACCGTGCCTCGTATGGAGTGAACTTCTTACTCAAATAATATATAGCATGTTATTTTCTCCATGTCTCATCATGCTACCCCAGAACGCAGCCTAAAGCTCCATCTAATACTGCGAGATAGAGTAGCAAAGGTCTACCTGGCTCTGGCGGTAACAAGACTGGCGGTGTAGACAAGTACTACTTGATTCTGTCGAAGGCCTTTTGACAATCTTTGGTCCATTTGGTTGCAGCATATTTCTTCAGCATCTTGAAGATTGGTTCACATATGACCGTGGACGGGGCTATGAACCGGCTTATGTAGTTAAGGCATCCCAGGAAACACATCACATATTTCGTATTCTTTGGTGGTGACAACTCTTGGATGGCTTTGAACTTTGATGGATCCAATTCTATTCCTCGACGGCTCACGATGAACCCAAGCAATTTTTCAGCAGGAACCACGAATGCATACTTCGCGCGGTTTAATTTCAAGTTGTATTTCTACAACCTGTTGAAACACTTCCTCATATTTGCTATGTGGTCGGTGGGTTTATTGGACTTGATGATGATGTCATCCACATATACCTCGATCTCTTTATGTATCATGTCGTGGAAGATGGTGGTCATAGCTCTCTTGTAAGTGGACCCATAATTCTTTAGGCCGAATGGCATCATCTTATAACAGTAGACTCCCCACGGCGTAATGAAAGCCGTTTTCTCAGCATCTTCCTCATCCATCAAAATTTGATGGTAACCGGTGAAACAATCTACGAATGAGTGGAGTTTATTCTTGGCACAATTGTCAATTAGGATGTGTATGTTTAGAAGAGGGAAATCATCCTTCGGAATGGCCCGGTTGAGATCCCAGTAGTCGGCACAAATCCTGAGCTTTCCATCCTTCTTCGGCACTGGCACGATGTTGGCTAACCATGTCGGATATTCAACTACCCTGAGAACCTTGGTGTTGATTTTCTTGGTAACGTCATCTTTGATTTTCAAACTCATGTCAGGCTTGAACTTTCTAATCTTCTGTTTTACCGGCGAGCACATTGGATTAGTTGGCAGCTTGTGAGCCACAATGGATGTACTTAGACCAGTCATGTCATCGTACGACCATGCAAATATGTCTTCATACTCTTTCAATAACTGTGTGTATTCCTTTTTCTCTGACGACGACAAATGGATACTGATACGAGTTTCTTTGACATTTTCTGAATCTCCCAGGTTGACGACCTCAGTCTCGTCCAGATTGGACTTAGGTCTATTCTCGAAATCCTCGACTTCTCTGATAATTTTGTCAGGTATATCATCCTCTTCTTCTGAATCGATGTCCTTTTTTTGCGTGGTCTCGTTGCATGTCACATTCATTGCTTCATCAAGACAAGTAATAGTAATGTTGTATAGATAAAAGTAATGAGAGAAAATGATAATAATAAATATTGATTCATAAAACATAAAAGCGCTTTTGATAATTTAAACAAATGTTTTAGAACATTGGAGATCTTATAGCAAAAATGGAAATGCGAAAAGTAAATCATTTAGCAAATAAAAATACACAATGCTTGTTCAACCTTGCTACCCCGGGACTCGTCGGGCCCTGGTTGTTCTGATAGTCTAGTTCTTGAGGAATGATCCTTCGCTCACAGCTTGTACGGAAGGGCCTTCCTCATCCTCCTCCTCAACAATGACGCAACGGTCCATATTATCATCTTCTAGGAATAAATTCTTCAAGGCTGCCAGTGCTTCTTCTTCCTCTGACCCCCATATGATATCAGCCTGCTGAAAGGTCTGCTCCAAATGTGGTATCGTCTGTTCCAATGGGTAATAAGGGCCGCGCCATGGTGGCGAATAGTTCTTGTACTCTTGCCAAGTATATTTGTATCCCAGCCCAAAAGTGGTGCCATGGTGCTTGAGTTGTATTGGCTTGGAGATACCTTGAAGATTCTTGTCGTGTCCTCTGCCAGGCTCGTACCCACTCCAGTTCAGTATGATTTCGATCATACTGTCCCACCACTTGTCTTTGTCTATTGCGTTGACCCACTCGATATGGTGATAGGTTTCTCCACCTAGCCTTCTTCTACCTTCCACCACCGGGATGGTCTAGCGATTATAGATAGGGTTGCTTCCATCTCCATGGATGATCACTTCCCGGTGGTTCCATTCAAATTTCACTTCCTGATGCAATGTCGATGCCACAGCCCCATAGGCATGTATCCACGGCCATCCCAATAACAAGTTGTAGGACGCCGATATGTCTATTACCTGAAACTCAACCTCAAACCATGTGGGTCCCATTTGCAGAAAAAGGCTGATTTCACCAATGGTAGACCTTTGAGAACCGTCGAAAGCTTTTACATTCATAGGCCCTTCTCTGATCTCGTACAACCCCTTGCCCAATTTCTTGAGCGTTGTCAACGGACAGATGTTGAGGCTGGATCCCATGTCGATCAGAATCTTGGTGATGAAGTAGTCCTCATATTGCAAAGTGATGTGCAGTGCTTTGTTGTGACTTAACCCTTCAGGTTGCAGCTCATCCTCATGGAAAGTGATCTTATGGCTTTCCAGCACTTTACCTACCATGTTGTCCATTTCCTCACTAGTGATGTTATTTGGCACATATGCTTCTTTCAGCACTTTCATCAAAGCATTCATGTACGTCTATGAATTCTGCAGCAATGACAGGATGGATATCTGGGTTGAGGTTTTGTTCAACTGATCAATGACTGAGTATTCTTTGTCTTGCACCTTCCTCCAAAGATCATGTGGGTCTGTCTCAATGATGGGTGGTATTTTGGAAGCCTGTTTGCTAGATTCTGCCAAGTGTTCGGGCGTATAGACCCTGCCGGTCCTTGTCATTCCCTGTGCAGTAGTAGCTTCTTCTACCTTGACTTTGCCCTTCCTTCTTTCCTCAGCTACATAGTCCCAGGGTACATCGTTACTGTAGAAAGGCGACGTAGTTGACACCGTCACTGTGATTGCTGTAGCTGCTTCCACTACGAATGGAACAGGTGCCTTAGTAAGCGGCATAACTTCAACCTCGAACGGCACAGGCGTGTCTGCAGGTGGTGCCGTTTCAAACTCGAATGGGACTGGCACAACATCCTTAACATCCCCGGATGGCTGAATCTAGACTATGATAGGATTAAGAGTGACTACTGGCTTCTTTGGGTCATCACCTTCTATGATCAACCCGATCGACCCCTCTAGGACCCAATATTCTTCTATCTCTATCATGTTGACACCCCTATGGTCTGGAAGCGGATTGTTGCGAACATTGGGAGCAACCTCATTTGCTTGGATGACCTTATTATCAATCAGAGACTGGATCTTATCTTTCAATGAGCGACATTCATCAATTGTATGCCCCTTCATGCCGGAATGGTATGCACATGTCGTATTTGGATTGACCCATTGAGAGTGATTCTCAGGGGTTACAGCAGGGATAAGAGTGACATAACCAGCGGCTTTCAGTCTTTCGTATAGCTGGTCAATGGGTTCAACAATGGCAGTATATTTCTTGGGCGGCCTCCGATCAAAATTGGGTCGAGGTCTTGGAAACTTTTGGCGAGCAGGAGGGGATTGGAAGTGAGATGGTTGAGAGTTGTAAGTATGATAAACAGGATCTGGTTGGGAATATCTGGGGGAAGTAGGCTAATATGTAGGTGGTGGAGATGACTGATATGTTGGTGGAGGTGTTGACTGATAGGTGGGCGGGGGTGCTTGGTAGGTGAGTGGAGAATTTTGATATGACAGTGGGGATTTAGGCCCATGTGCAACCATTATGGTCCCCACATCTCTCTTCTTGGATATGCCACCAGACTGCAGGGCCTTGTTCGTAGCTTATAATGCTTCGAAATTGGTAACCATTCCTCTTTTAATTCCCTCTTCAATTCTCTCACCTAACTTGATGATGTCAGAGAATTTGTGGTTTTCAATTACCATCACCCGCTCATAATACTGCGGATCCTGTGCTTGGACAAAGAATTTGTTCATTTGTTCTTCATCTAGGGCGGTCCTGACCATAGATGCTTTGGATCTCCAGCGAGTAGCATACTCGCAAAATGTTTCGGTGGGTTTCTTTTTGAGGTTCTGAATATAGAATACGTCTGGTGCGTTCTCTGTATTGAACCTGAACCGGTCCATGAATTCTAAGGCCATGTTTACCCAATCGGACCATTTCTTAGGGTCTTGTCTGATGTACCAAGACAGAGCATCCCATGTGAGTCTCCTCATAAACAACTTCATGCGGATCTTTTCATCTCTTCCTACTCCAACCAATTTATCACAATAGGTCCTCAGATGGACCCTAGGATCACTTGTACCGTCAAACATCTCAAACTTAGGAGGTTTGTAAACCTATGGTAGTTCAACATCGGGCTGTATGCATATATCTTCATAGTTCAACCCTTCAACTCCCTTTCTTCCTTCAACACCTTGAACTCGGCTAGTCAGTTTCTTGAGTTCTTCGGCCATATTCTTGATAAGCAAATCATTCTCACTGGATTCGGGTATGTACGAAATGGGTTGGGTGGAGTGAGGTAGAGTCTTCATGTAGATGGGATTGTTGTGATGGCCTGGTGCCTGGGTATAGAGGTGGTCATTTGTAGAGTTTTATGGCTCAGGGATGATCAGTGGGGTGTTTCTCGGAGTATGGCAAGCGTTGTATTGTGGTGGAATAGTTGGGCTTTTTCGTGGAGTTGTGTGGTGATGAGTTGTGGGAGGATTCTATTTGTTTGGGGTACTCTGAGGAGGTATAGGATTTTGGATGTTCAGATGGTTGACATCTGGGACACTGAGTGAGAAGGATAAATTTGCCAAATTCCGGACATGCTCAATCTCCCCTTGGAACTTCAACAACCTTTGCTCGAGTTGTGTCATGGCTCGTTCTGAACCTGAGTACCTTGACTGTCAGTAGCTTCTGTTCGTTCGACTGGCGTTGTGTTTTCTTTCCTGATATGGCTCGAATCTTCCATTTTGCCTTTGCCTTTGCTTTTTTCCTTAGGTGGACTATGAGGAGGAGAAGGTGGAGGGACCCTGGATCTCGTGTGGTATGATGATGATGATATAATGCATGAATCAACGTTTGGGGAGGGGAATAATCAAAGGAAACAAAAACAAAAGGTAGCCAAGTCAGTGAGGATCAGGAGAAAATATTGCAGTATTTAAACACATAGTGCATGAATATAAAGCGCGTCCTAATTTGGGAGCCTCATTGTGCCCGAGGTAGGCCTAGCGACAAATTGATTTGGAAAACTTGGATGCCAAAATGCCTCATTTCATTAAATATAAATAGACGAATCCAAAACAACACTAAAATAATAAGCAGGACAAAAAGTCACTAATGTCCATTGGCCTTATTACATTGATAAAAGCGACAAAGGAAATCCTATCCTACTTGGTCCAGAAGGACGTTCCCCAGATTTGGCATCATTGATCCCATCAAATAGGTTCCCTAGCTCACGCAGTCCTAGCAGTAGGTATGCTCTGGCAAGATGCCCTCTTTCGTTTGCCTCATCCTTTTGACAGTCTTTAACCTTTTTGATGATTTTACCTTCCAGCTCCACTATGCCTCGCTCCAAGTATTCCAGCTTCCTGTTTGAACGGACAACCATGTCTTTCCAATCCTCAATCAACCTTTTGTTTGTTTCATGTATCTCACGGTGCTCATTCTCAGACTCGTGGATCTTCTTGCGAAGCCGATTGTACTTGACCTGAGTCTCAACACTCTCATCTATGATTCTGTGGCCTCGGCTAATCCCTGGCCTGACTAACCCATCCAAGTCATATTCTAACTATCCGGGGTAGAAAGGTCCACATCCTGCATGGTACCTGTCTGGTTCAATTGTGTTCTTCTACATCATGATCTTGCAGTGCCACATGTGTTGGGCTTGGCACTTGTAGGGAATATCATCATCCTGAAAGTCAGCTCAGAAATGGCTCATCTTGTCGACCCTTGACACAACTTGCTTTCTGCCTGCATGTCTCATGACTCGGACAGGAACGTAAGGATATATCCCTCTCAACCCAATCAGCACTAGGTGTGGTGCATCCCTGTACCTAACGATGAATTCGTCCGTTGGGAACCACTCGAACATCCACTGTACATGCTCATCAGTTAAGTTATAAAAGAATTCTACCCACTCCTTGTTGTCTCTGGCTGAGCAAACCTGTCGGGAATATATGTCATCCGCTTGGGGTGGTGGAAGGCAATGTGATCGTTCCAAGCCCTTCGCGGAAGTTCTTGGTGGTATTGGTCCTTTTGGAGATGTTCTAAGAGCCACAGTTGTAGTAACAGATTGCAACCCTCGAAGTGCTTAGCTCCTCTTTGATAGCGTTCCAGAGCTCGGTAAATGTCGGCTATGATCATCGGGTTGAGAGGCAAGGCTATCTCATAAATGTCTACTATGATCATCGGTAAATGTTAATAGATTCCATGTCTCTATGCTCTAGAAGTACATCTTTCAGAAGCCCATGCCCACTGGCAAGCTGGCCAAGTGGCAAATCCTGTTGAGCGAGTTCGACATTTTCTGTGTGACTCAGAAAGTAGTCAAGGTACAAACATTGGCGGACCATTTTGCTGAGAACCCTGTGGATGGAGAATACGAACCCCTGAAAATGTATTTTCCCGATGAAGAAGTGTCATTCATAGGAGAAGACATTGCAGAATCCTATGACGGTTGGAGAATGTTCTTCGATGGAGCGGTGAATTTCAAAGAAGTCGGCATTGGAGCTGTCCTGGTATCGGAAACTGGACAACATTATCTGATATCTGCTAAACTCAGATTCCCCTGCACCAACAATATAGCAGAATATGAAGCCTGCATCTTGGGGCTCAACATGGCCATTGATATGA
Organism: Nicotiana undulata; assembly: GCA_005239495.1. NCBI lineage: Eukaryota > Viridiplantae > Streptophyta > Magnoliopsida > Solanales > Solanaceae > Nicotiana > Nicotiana undulata. The sequence continues at coordinate 30,623 of ML257672.1, read as the reverse complement.
ATATTCAGGAACTGCTGGTAATTGGTGACTCAGACCTGCTAATACACCAAGTACAAGGATAATGGGCTACTAAGAATTCCAAGATACTGTCGTATCTGCACCATGTGCGGGAATTGAGAAAAAGGTTCGCAAATAGAGATTTTGGCACGTCCCCAGATTCAGAACGAGTTCGCCGATACATTGGACACTCCATCATCCATGATACAACATTCAGATAAGAACTTCATCGATCCTATTCCAGTGAAAATCCATAGCCAACCGGCCTACTGTGCCCATGTTGAAGAAGAAGCAAACGGAAAACCATGGTTCCACAATATCAAGGAGTATTTGTCGAAGGGAGAGTACCCAGAGCTTGCAAATCATACTCAGAAACGCATGCTTCAGATATTGTCCAATAATTTCTTTCACAGCAGAGGAACCCTGTATAGGAGAACTCCCGACTTGGGATTATTGAGATGTGTCGATGCAAAAGAAGCCTTCAAACTACTCTAAGAGATACATGTTGGGACATGTGGCCCACATATGAATGGTTTTGTCTTGGCTAGAAATATACTCATAGCCTGTTATTTCTTCATGACCATGGAAACAGACTACATCCAGTACGTCTGAAAATGCTACTGATGTCAAGTACATGCAGCTATGATAAAGGTACCCCCAAACGAGCTCAATACAACAAGCTCACCTTGATCGTTCGCCGCCTGGGGAATGGACGTCATTGGACCGATCGAGCCTACCACCTCAAAAGGACACAGGTTCATCTTGGTAGCAATTGATTATTTAACTAAGTGGTTCGAAGCAGCATCTTACAAAGTAGTGACTAAGAAAGTCGTGGCAGATTTTGTCCGCGACCACATTGTTTGTCGTTACGAAGTCCCAGAATCAATCATCACCGACAATGGTTCCAATCTCAACAGTGACCTGATGAAAGCCATGTGCGAGACTTTCAAAATCAAGCACATGAATTCCACAACCTATGGACCTCAGATGAATGGAACTGTAGAAGCCGCCAACAAGAACATCAAGAAGATACTGAGGACGATGATAGAAAAGCACAAACAATGGCATGAAAAGTTATCATTTGCCTTACTAGGATATCGCACCACAATACGTACATCAACTGGGGCGACCCCTTACTTGCTGGTTTATGGTATAGAGGCTGTCATTCCCGCTGAAGTAGAGATCCATTCATTAAGAATCATACAACAAGCTGAGCTTAGTGACGCAGAATGGACGAAGAGTTGTTATGAGCAACTAGCCCTCATAGACGGGAAAATGATGAATGCAATATGTCATGTTCAACTTTATCATAATAGAATGTCCAGAGCTTTCAACAAAATAGTCAAGCCAAGACAGTTCACACCGGGGCAGCTAGTGTTAAAGAAGATCTTTCCACATCAAGATGATGCCAATGGGAAATTATCTCCCAACTGGCAAGGTCCATACATGGTTCACCGAGTATTGACAGGAGGAGCTCTTATACTTGCAGAAATGGACGGAGAAGTCTGGCCAAAGCCAATCAATTCAGATGCAGTCAAACGATACTATGTGTAATTCCTTATGCTATTCCTCAAATGATGTAAATTGAACTACGTCCGACCTGATTCCCGTTTAAGAGGGAATACGTAGGCAGCCCTATGGGTTAGGTCACAATTCAATAAAAATCTCATTTCCCCAGCAATTAGAAACTGGGGCAGAATTTTGAGGAGGACCCTAAAAATTCCGAAGCAAGTTCAGCCAATCGCATCATGCGCAACAGTCAGAGTCATCAACCCATCTAACTGGGGCAAACTTTTGAGGAGGGCCCTCAAAATTCCATAGCGTGAGAGGTTGCAATGTCTTGAACCGTGTCACGGTCGTCGGTTCATCTAAATTTCTCAAAATATATTTTTCTTAAACTATGTCTTTACAAAATCATGTATGCTTATTTTAAAACAAAAAAGAGCTATGTTTAGCAAATGTTACCTCGATGATATAAACAGGATCATCAGACCAAGCAAGACGAGTCGAGCAAAGCCAGCGGGGATACAAACCAACCTCCCCCATCTACAGAACTCACATTTTTTCTTTGTATTCAATTACAAAGAAACAAACATGCTTTGGAGTCACAAAATTTCAACGCAGTTGCAAATGCAAAATTTACTACCTGCACAAAGAACGAACATGTCCAAAGTCACAATTCTCGAAACCATCGCACTTGCCTACAATCGCTATCAGCACAAAGGATAACTTGCTTCGTAGGCATAATTCTCGCAACAATCGGAATACCGCAATATACTATCAGCTAAGAAATCCTACTATCATCTGCTATTTATTCTTTTGCATAAGGTTAATATCTGTCTTCTATATTGCATAAGGCTAAGCTCTGCCTTCATCTTGCATGGGACTAAGCTTTGTCCCGCATTTTGCATGAGGTTAAGCTCTACCTCCATTTGCATAAGGCTATTCTCTGCCTTCCTCCACATGAGGCTAAGTCTATTCTCTTCCTTCCTCTGCATAAGGCTAATCTCTGTCTTCCCTTGCATAAGGCTAAATCTTTGCCTTCATATTGCATAAGGCTAATCGTCGCTTTCCTATCTGCATGAGGTTAAGCTCTACCTCCACCTTGCATAAGGATAATATCTGCCTTCCCTTGCATAAGGCTAATCTCTGCCTTCATTCTGCATAAGGCTAATCTCTGCCTTCCACATCTTGCATAAGGCTAAGCTCTACCTCCATCTGCATAAGGCTAATCTCTACCTTCCTTTGCATGAGACTAAGCTTAGTCTCCATACTTGCATGAGGCTAAGCTCCACCTCCAATTTACTCTTTTTCATCGAGACTAAGAGCTGTCTCTCAAGCATATTTACTTCGCTTCTCTTTCGGGCTAAGCTCTGCCCTCCATTTACCAAGACTAAGCTCTGCCTTGTGGAAGTCATATTATTGCATTTCATGGGCTGAAATATCGCTAACCTTTCCAAAGGCGTCATAGTCTAACGGCATCATCCTCATAGCCAAGAGACACCATGTCATGGCCTTAGGATCTCTCTCAACTTGCATATCATTATTCAAAAGCGTCATAGTTCGGAGGCACCATCTTCCTGGCCCAACAACATCATTTCATGGCTTGCGAATCTCTCATAAAATAATTCATGGCCCAGGACATCATGGTCTAAGGACGTCATCCCTAACCGTCCAAAGACAATTCTCATGGTCCAACGGGAACCTCCATCATGTTTAAATTTATGCACAATATGCATTTGCGGTATTCTTATTGGAAGGTAACTCGGTGAGCAACAACTATCCCAACAGGAGCGACCCCACTCCGGTTCTCCCAACCATAGGAAAACTGATCTCCCCCATAAACCGTTCATCCGCCCATCCCTAAATGTTGCGTCCGTTCTTGCAATGACTTCACCGGTATACTTCGCCGATGAATCCGGAACTACATACGGCCTGATTTCTATAAAACCAGGGATATGTAGGCATCTCAAAAGCCAGAGTGCGGCCTAAATGTCTCTAACCGTTTCGCTCGGTCAAAATTGGCCATCATATCTTTACTCGATAACTCTTTCATCCTTTTCGGGTAAAGAGGGGCAACTGTTGATACTCAGGTTTTCTCAAAATATTTTCAAAATTGCATATATACCTTCAAAATCATGCATTAATAGCAATTGGTATTTTTCCACAATTTTCCAATATTTTTTAATTTATCCAGCATTTTATTTCCAACTAATAATTACAAAATTGCATCACAAATGATTTCAAAAGCATTTCTTGATTTAATCTATTATTCATGGTCCTATTAAGACCAAATTATTTAATAATTAGCCAAATTGGCACCTTTTGGCTATAATTGCAATAACTTTGCAATTATAGCCCAATCATATAATTTTATATCATTGTTTAACAGAAATTAATCATTTGCATTTTTAAGTACTAAATAAACATTTTAAAATTATTTGCTATGCATGAAATTCATTTTTATGATTATTAGCTTATTTTATAATTTATTTTAATCAATTTAATTGAGTATTTATAAAGTAGCCATTTTTCATTTTAATTCTAGCCTAAATTAAACCAGACCCACCTGATTAAATCAGCCCAAATACCCCAGGCCTAATCCACTATCCTACCCGACACAATTTTATTTAATCTGGATCGTTGATCATTTCTGATCAACGGACCAGATTCATTCTTACCTAAATTAACCTAAATACCTACCCCCTCCCTATTCTCTCATTTCTATCATCACTCTCCGCCGTTACACCCTCTCATCTCTCTCTGCTAAACCCTACTCTCCTCTCGTCGGTCGTTGGCTCGCCGGTAACAATGGTGGCTCTACAACCACCCCTAGCCTCCATGGCTCCCTCACACGCCGGATTATTGCTACATAAGGTCCTCAAGGGACCAGCGGCTGTTCAACTCGCATCTATGGTCAGATTATGGTCGTTCTCAGGACACCCTTTGCCTGTCCGAGTAAGATCTTTCTATTTCTGGCTAAACCTATGGTTTCTAAGCTTGATTCTCTCTATCTTTGGGTTATCTCTCTCTGAAACCCTAATTTTGGCTCTTGACTTCTTATATCTTTAACAGATCTAAGAGTCTTCTAAGTTATTTTACTATTTTCCTTAAAGATCTTTCCGATTTTTCAAAAATGCCTCTCCGTCATCAAACTAGGGTTTCTTATACCCTTTTCAAAATAACTTTTCCTTCTGATTTTCAGTATTATTCTATGATTCTTACTATGTTTAAACAGTTATTTAAGTTTTTCCCTTTTATCCGATTTATTATGTTGAAAACCCTAATTCTTGGTCTTAATCTTGAGTTCTGAGAATTGTCCTTGCTTATTTGTTCACTTGATTTGTTCGCATGTCTGTTATTCATGAATACTTCTGAGTTTTTGTGATTTTACCCTATTATGTTCATTAAGGTTTCTGATTTTTGCTTCTTCCGCTTATATTATGTTTGTTCTGTTAATTCCTCTAATCATTTACTATTCTTCTAGTTTGAATCCCTGATTTTGTGTGATTTTTACTTTACTTTGCTTATAAGGGTTCTGATTCTTGCCTCTTCTTGCCTATTATGTGTTTATTCCGTGCAATTTGTGTTGATTCCCGTTAGACCAGTACTACTCCTATTCGAATCCTTAATTTCCTGTAATTGATACCTTTCACTAATCTCTCATAATAATTTCCTTGCTGATTTCCAACCTTTAAGATATTTTCTTGCCTTATTTTATGATCGACTATGCTGTCACACTAATTCTTATGTTATTTCCTTAATTGGAATATTATGTATTTAGCCTTAATTGCCTACTCTCTACCTATACTATGCTGAAATTATTTCCTTATGTGCTATATTCCAATCATAAATTGTATCTTTCCTTATTTGCTACTTGTATTCTACCATTTGAAGTTAACTCCTTTAAATAAGGGAGTACCTATGCTGATTTTATACTAATTGATACCTAGTTCCATAATTACTGCTTAATTGTGATTCTTGCCTTATTCTACCTAGTTTCAAACTACTATATATATATATATATATATATATATATATATATATATATATATATATATATATATATATATATATATATATATATATATATATTATCCAATTAATACAAACACACGAACACATTGGTTCTAAAACAATCTCTCACACTCAAAGCTTTCTGCTTTTATTCTTTGTTACTTTGCTACTGTTCTTAATTAGCCGGCTGCAAGCCAAGGCTAATTATTGTGCTCTCCTATCTTTCACTTTTGTGTTTGCTATCTTCTTTAGTGGTATGTTCTGATTCCAATTCAAGTCCCAAACCAATATGTTTCTCTTATTGCTTCAGTTCATCATGTTTCTAATATGTTTCTATCTATGGTTTTGTTGTTCAACATGTAATTGACATGCTTACCTTATTGTTCACCTAGCACGTTCTGTTATGTCTTACTCCTTTAGGACCAGCATGTTCTTATAAACTTATAGTTTGTTTCAATGTTATTCTACCTTGTTGGAATACTTGCCTACTTGTCATCCAGTTTTGATATGTATCTACTTTTGCAAATGGATTGGTCACTTTAAATGTCTGACTCTATGTTGGTTCTAAAATTCACACTTTGTTGGTACCCTTAACTATTACCTAATCCCATAAACTCCTACAAGAACTATTATGCTTGTACATTATGTGCTATATGTGTCCCCAGTTCCTATTACCCCTGTGTGAAGGTGGTTCTTTGAGTGTTGTTGAACCTGTTTTGGTTCTGTGTTTGGCCTATTGTTTGTTTGATTCCACAACTCTTGTCAAAGCTGTTTTACTAAACAACTCTCTTATTTACAAAACTATTTCAACTAAGTCTCTTTCGACCTTGTGTCACGACCCCAAATCCTAGCTGGTCGTGATGGCGCCTATCGTGGAACTAGGCTAGCCACTATCACATAACTACACATTTATTTTAATATAATTTCTCAAAAATCATAATAATAAGCATAAAATCTTCTAAAATTTTTATAAAGCATGATATATTCTAATAGTCTAAAATATTCCCCAGAACTAGAGTCAAGTGATCACGAGCATCTAAGAATAATACTAACACTCATAATGTCATAAATCACTGTCTCAGAACAAAATACTAAATACTAATGAAGGAAGGGAAATAGAAAAGTTGTGGACGCTGGACAGCTACCTCGAAATCCCAAAGCTGACGATGAACGATCTCAGATGGCTACTACTCAGAACCAGTGCCTGGATCTGGACACAGAGGTGTAGGGAGTAATGATGAGTACACCAACTCAGTAGTAATGAAAATAAATCAAATCTGAAGATAAGAAACACACAACAACAAAACACCAACCCACAAATAGTAAAATCCTGAGTCTCAATAAAGTATACATTTGGTACATATGTTTGAAAACCAATTTCCGTAAAAAACCTTTGAACAAGTATATTTTTCAAATGTTTCTCAGTAAAACTCCCTAAAAGTATCAGTATGAAAGATGAAATGAATCATAATCAAAAGCTTAGCAAAATATCATTTTAAACCGCCCCTCGGGCAAAATCATCACTCATAATCAATCCCGCAACACCGCACCATCACTCAGTAATAGTCACTCAGCAACTCACAGTCACTGAGCATCTCACAGTCACTCAGCATCAGCCCTTCGAGAAACCTCATTGTCACTAATGCCTCCCAATCACTCATCACTCACACTCAGTAGGTACCTGCGCTCACTGGGGTGTGTACAGACTCTGGAGGGGCTCCTACACCCCAAACGCTATAAACAGCCAAATCATGGCATCAATCACTGTGGCACTCGGCCTATCTGATATAATAATAGTGTAACATGCTGCGGCGTGCAACCCGATACAATATCATATCCTCACAAATTAGGCCCTCGGCCTCACTTAGTCATCATAAACAATGTAACATGCTGCGACGCGCAGCCTGATCCATAATATCCTAACAACATTGGCCCTCAGCCTCACTCAGTCAGAAACCTCTCAAAAGCCGCTCGGGCTATCAGTAAAACGGGGTACTCGACCCAAAATATAATTTTTATATCCCAAAATAGTGTAAATAAGACTGAATTTCGATAAAAATTCAACATGATATAGAGTCTAAATCATAAGTCAGTATAGTGAGGAATAACAGAAAATAGCCCTCAAGGGGTCTAAACAGGTCGGCACAAGGCCCCAAACATAGACTACAGCCCAAATATATCAAAAGCATAAAAATATGATTTATCATGTGATTTAAAATCAATTACGCAACTCAATAGTTGTTTTGGGAAGAACCAAGTTCAAATCCCTCATCAGCGCACGCCACCCACTCGTCATCCAGTGTGTGCGTCACTCCAAAACAGTGAGAAGATGCTAAGTTCGGAGTTTCATACCCTCCTGACAAGATTTAAAGTCATTACTTACCTCAAATCGGCCTGAAAAGCTACTCCGCGATACTCTTGCCCCTCTAATCGACTCCCAAATGCTCCGAGTGTGATAATTATGATATATCCAATGGAGATACTAATTTTTCTCCTCAGAAGTTGTAGATGATACATCTGTTGGTTGCTTCGCTTCAGACATCTTAACTTGGCATGCATAAACATCTGCTGCATTTTCATTTTCTGTTCTTATCTGTTTGAGCGTATCTAATTGGATAGCATGTAGCTCATATTTGGCAATATAACCCTTAACAAGTGCAAAATATATCATCCAAAACTGGTGCTCCTTCAAATAACGTGTACATAATTTGAACCTCAGTTGTGAGAGTTCCTTTATTTTGGAAAGAACAAGCAAAGCATGATGTTATTGCCAATCAGATAGATCTTTCCGTACATTATCTCCACTGCCATCGTTGTTATCATCCTCCTTATCTGGGAGAGAGAAGTTGCGAAAGGTATCAATGGAGAAGGATTTGATAAAATCGAGTAATTGGTCAGTGACGCCGTAGAGTAGTTCCTCCTCTTTAACGTTAGGTTGAGCAGTAACATCGGTGGTCGTAGCAACAGTAGTTCCAGAGAGACTTCGTCGGAACCATGAATACACAACCATGAATCAAAATCACAATTGCTAAATTCTCTATATCTCAATTTTGATTTTGGAAGAATAGAAAAGAAAAAGAGCCCTAAATTGTTAGGGGAGGAGGTTTTCACTCAAATGGTCCACAAGTTTGGAAGTATGATGGTTTTTCGTCTTTAATGATGAAATCTTAAGCAAATCATTCAATTTTACGTCTTCAAATTTTTTTGGTCTAAACTCTAAAGACAGATTCCAGTAGTCCAGTTCTATCAAACATTCGTGATTGGTTTATCTTGTAAAAGTTTCACACACATCCAAAATGACACTACGAACCTGCTCCAACTTCCAGAATTCCATTCCGACCCCGATAGCCTATTTTCCACTGCCGACCGCAAATCGCCAAAAACTAACTTTCGCCAATTCAAGCCTAAGTCTACACCGGACATCAAAACCACATTCCGAACACACTCCTAAGTCCCAAATCACCTAACGAAGCTATCCGAGCCATAAAATGCACATTCCGAGATCGTTTACCAAGAAGTCAACTCCCAGTTGACTTTTCCAACTATAAGACTACTTTAAGAGACTAAGTGTCTAAATTCTCATTACAACCACTCCGAACCCGAACCACCCGACTCCAACATATCATAAACAACTAAACAATGCACAACAAGGCAGAAACATGAATAACGGTGCAAAATATATTGAACGACCAACCGAGTGGTTACATTCTCCCCCACTTAAACATATGTTCGTCGTCGAACGTGCCTAGAGTTGTTCCAAACACCACCAAAATTGCCGTGTAACCTACCATGCACATATTCGGAGGTGATCTCACGTCACCCTACTCCATATAGGTCGGATAGCACCAGACAGATGAAATTTCGAGATCCAATCCTAACACATAAACCTTAGAACTACATTTCCACTTCTGAATCAATTTACAAGATCAAAATTCCACGACTAGGAACTGAACAAGTCTGAATATGCTGTATCAAGCCATATCCGTAACCCAAGATGTGATCACACAATATACCACATGACTCAACCACCCATAGTGATAACTCCTAATCTCAATAGCTGCTCAAAACAACCCAATACGGGTACATATCCTCATATCAAGTAATGCCTCGCTCCAACTTTTCGATATATTGCCGATGATGAAAGAAACACGAAGAAACTAGCAACCATTCGTCCGATCAACATCAATAGCATCCAGATCCATAACTTGTGCAACTTGTGCACTCAATAACCACATCCCAAGAGCTCAAATAATAAAATAAAGAAGATTCACATGAGAGGACTATCCTGCCATTAACTATTACCATCACAACATCATGCTATAATCTTGGCACACACCGTAAAATTAGAACACACGAATCAGACACCAAGGATCATACCTCTACCTAACTTCTCTGCAAAGCGTGATCCCATCCAACTGCTAGACCACATGACATACTCTAAGCCACCTTGCTCAAAATCAATAACCATGCAAAATTCGACATCAATTACTCAAAGTGTATTGCCATAACCACGGGGGAAATCGGACGATACCATGCCACCCGAACCAGAAAGAACATAACCAATACGTCACAATCTTGCAACACCTAATTACCTACCTTACTCAAATCTCGCTATAAAGCCTAGATAGAAGCAGACACTATGCACATACAACCAATGATCACAACTCCTCGACACACTGAAAGGTAACTCATAGATCACTCTGAAACACAAATAAGCTCAATGACAATCGAACGGTACATCCCTTAACAATAACCATTTGGAGTCAACAACTCCGACTCGGTGCAGAACACACACTCATATTGGCCTACCAATAACTCTAAGTCAACTCTGGTCACCCACAACAGGTAGATAACTCTCCAAAGGTTCATAATTACTGAATCATGACATATACTAACACCCGACTAGACTTGCTTGCATCCTCGTAGTTCACAACTACAAAAATAATTTGTTCATGAAAACTCCCAATCTCAAAATCCATGAGGCTCACCAATTACCATATCTGATCCCAGCTACACCACTCGAATATATAATATGTCTCCCATACTCAATCATTCCACGAGGGATACCCCTATAATCCCTCTGTGTCACCAAGCAAACTTGAATATCAGTAGTCGATCCAGCAAAAGAGTACCGAAATATCAATGAAGTACCCTTAACTCAACACATTGTCGTTTCAGAATGTATACCCTCATCAAGTCACCCAATAGTAATATCATCTACCTAGTCGTCTAAAATTGCCGATGCTGTCTAAGAATCTCACATATGAATTTCGCAACTCTACACCACATACCGCATACTCCATGAAATCCTATGACAAATATGAGAACTTCGTGCTCCCTTCCGAGCCACAAACAACTACATACCCAACTAGCCAAGAACTTTCCATAGATCCCCTTTAGAAGCAAAATCATTATACATCACATGGCCCCCACACAAGTAGTAAATATGCATCTCTAATCGTGGTAGAAACCATCAAGAACTCTCCGAATCACATTTGTACAACACCAACCGTCAGGACCGAATCCTTCTAACTCAACCAAGCTACACATGCCACAAAATCCCAAGAGAACTGCCAAGAAACACCTTTAATAACTCATTACTTCATAACACCCACCGAACTAATCATGTCCCTTATCATGCCGATCCGATCTACTACCAAGTTGTACTATTTAGTCAAGTATCTTCTGACTTACCTTCGACTTGATACTTCCTCTCTCCATAATACCGCAATTCTCAGTCCAGATTCACCGCACGAAACTCGAGTATAAAATATACCGTCTAATATTTATGAACCGCTGAATACTCTCTCATATATCCCTAAAAGCACCACATTAGACATACTTACCCTGAAGAGACTTCCCGCGAATTTAAAGTCATTATCTTCACTTTCCTGACACAGACAGATAGAATCCATGATAATGTAAATGCACCACAAGCCTTGACACCTCCACGTAAATCTAAGTTCTAGCACGATTCACACCTTGAAGATCCTCAATCGCTACATATAACCTTGAATCTGTTAAAACCATTCTCGAATGTCATTCACTTTACGCAAATTTCAATTACACTGACCATGTAAACAGAACGACCTGACCCCGTTTGCAACCTACGTACTAGGAAAGTGATCCACACATTGAAGCAACAAGCAACTCATACACTGCACACACTACACTTTTCCATTTACCACTCAATCCTTACAATAAAGTCCACTTACCCGTAGAGTACATTACAACCTGTATCGAAGGATTCCCATTACTCGAGTCATTCCCAGACTCCACCTCTGCAAGTTATAACTAATTCACCAATATACCTCGAACGGAAACCATTAAGGGGCTCCCCCACTTGGCTCAACGTTAAAGATCAAGACAAACAATAACTCATGATGCCCATACATTATCACTACCACCATACTGTGGTGAGGTTCAGCTAAATCCTCCATAAGCTCATATGACCCAAACCATCTAACCCTCAAATCGTATGCAAATCTTGTATTCACCATAGTAATGGTCATGCCAACTCCCACTAGCGATCTAAACTCAAATTACAACATACATCATTTACTGGTAGAAGAGAACTTACTACAGATCAACATAAGGATCACACACCTCGGACAACCCGTAGGAGATACCCCTGCCTGCTTAGCCCCAAAATGATATCTCTCTATACATTTCCAAAAATCATAGCTATCACGAAATCACTATAACTTCCTGCATTAAAACACAAACAATGCCTATCCTCGAGGCATCAAGACACGCGGTATAAGAACCTGAAGCCGATGGCAATACTAACACTGGTGTTCGACCACCAGCATACCCTCACTGGACACCACGTGCCCCAAGAATGCTACTGAACTGAGCCACAAAAATAATTTCACACTTGGAGAACTTCGCATAAAGCTTCTCCTCCCTATATCCTTATGTTACCATCCTCAAATGCTGAGTACGCTACCCCTGGCTACGTGAGTACGCCAGTATGTCATCAATAAACACAATAACAAAGGAGTGCTAATACGGCTGGAATACTCCGCTAATCAAATACATGAATGTTGCTAGGGCATTGGTCGGCCCAAAAGACATCACAAGGAATTCATAACACAATAGAAGGCTCCGCTTTACTCCACATCTAAACAACACGAGAGGTCCTTCGTTACACTCACAACTCGAGGCCATACTCTAACTTAAGACTGAAGTGAATTACTCAATGGTTCTTGATACATCTCCCGCTAATTCATTCTTGTCACAATCACACAACCTGAACACATCACCCATCAGGTCACACTCACCATGTTGTCACCTAGTCACAAAGTTCCATCAATAAGGACACTAACGGACATATAAGTCCCAAATACGTGTGCTCACACAAACAAAATCTCAGCACTCAAGTCACAGACAGAATCCGGCCTTAAGTCCTTCCGACTAGCCCATTATCAACATGCTAAAAATCACATCTCACCCATGGAAATCACAAGCCGCCGACGCACAATTGATACCAAGCACTCGCGTGCGCATTCGAATACATAAAAGAAATTTCAAGAGTTACGCTTTTGGCTGAATAAAATGGATTCGCACGACAAGAATTCAAGAATGTGGAATGTTTCCTAAGGGTTCTGCAACCTCTCGAAGATAAGTACAGACGTCTCCGTACCGATCCACAAGACTCTACTAAACCTGCTCATGACCGTTGAGTCCTATGTAACCTAGTGCTCTGATACCAACTTGTCACGACCCCAAATCCTAACTGGTCGTGATGGCGCCTATCGTGGAACTAGGCTAGCCACTATCACGTAACTACACATTTATTTTAATATAATTTCTCAAAAATAATAATAATAAGCATAAAATCTTCTAAATTTTTAACAAAGCATGATATAATCTAACAGTCTAAACTATTCCCCAAAACTGGAGTCAACTGATCACGAGCATCTAAAAATAATACTAACACTGCTTATGTCATAATACACTGTCTCAGAACAAAATACTAAATACTAATGGAGGAAGGGAAATGGAGAAGTTGTTGACGCTGGACAGCTGCCTCGAAATCCCAAAGCTGACGATGAACGATCTCAGATGGCTACTGCTCAAAACCAGTCCTGGATCTGCACATAGAGGTGCAGGGAGTAATGATGAGTACGCCAACTCAATAGTAATGAAAATAAATCAAGTCTAAAGATAAGAAACACACAAAAACAAAACACCAATCCACAAATAGTAAAATTCGGAGTCTCAATAAAGTATACATTTAGTACATATGTTTGAAAACCAATTTCCATAAAAATCATTTGAACAAGTATATTTTTCCAATGTTTCTCAGTAAAACTCCCCAAAAGTATCAGTATGAAAGATGAAATGAATCATAATCAAAATCTCAGAAAACTATCATTTTAAACCGCCCCTCGGGCAAAATCATCACTCATAATCAATCCCTCATCACCTCACCATCACTCAGTAATAGTCACTCAACATCTCACATCCACTCAGCATCAGCCCCTCGGACAACCTCACTGTCACTCATGCCTCTCTATCACTCATCACTCGGCAATCAGAACTCACACTCAGTAGGTACATGCGCTCACTAGGGGTGTGTACAGACTCCGGAGGGGCTCCTACAACCCAAGCGCTATAACAAGCCAAATCATGACATCAATCACTATGGCACTCGGCCTCTCTCATATCATAACAATGTAACATGTTGCGGCGTGCAACTGGATCCAATATCATATCCTCACAAATCAGGCCCTCGGCCACGCTCAGTCATCATAAATAATGTAACATGTTGCGGCGTGCAGCCCGATCCATAATATCCTCACAACATTGGCCCTCTGCCTCACTCAGTCAGAAACCTCTCAAAAGCCGCTCGGGCTATCAGTAAAATGGGGTACTCGACCAAAATATCATTTTTATATCCCAAAATAGTGTAAATAAGACTGAATTTCGAAAACAATTCAACATGATATGAATGAGTGTAAATCATAAGTCAGTACAGTGAGGAATAACAGAAAATATCCCTCAAGGGGTCTAAACAGATCGGCACAAGGCCCCAAACATGGATTACATCCCAAATATATCAAAAGCATAAAAATACGATTTATCATGATTTAAAAGCAATTACGCAACTCAATAGTTTCCTCGAGAAAAACTAAGTTTAAATCCCTCTTCAGCGCACGCCACCCACTCGTCATCCAGTGTGTGAGTCACTCCAAAACAGTGAGAAGATGCTAAGTCCGGGTTTCATACCCTCAGGACAAGATTTAAAGTCATTACTTATCTCAAACCGGCCCGAAAAGCTACTCCGCGATACTCTTGCCCCTCTAATCGGCTCCCAAATGCTCCGAGTATGATAATTAATGATATATCCAAGGGAGATACTAATTGTGTTCCTCAGAAGTTGTAGATGATACATCTGTTGGTTGCTTCGCTTCAGACATCTCAACTTCGCATGCATAAACATTTGCTGCATTTTCATTTTCTGTTCTTATCTGTTTGAGCGTATCTAATTGGGTAGCATGTAGATCATATTTGGCAATATAACCCTTAACAAGTGCAAAATATATCATCCAAAACTGGTGCTCCTTCAAATAACGTGGACATAATTTGAACATGAGTTGTGAGAGTTCCTTGATTTAGGAAAGAATAAGCAAAGCATGACGTTGTTTCCAATCAGATAGAGCTTTCCATACATTATCTCCACCGCCGTCATTGTTACCATCCTCCTCATCTGGGAGAGAGAAGTTGCGAAAGGTATCAATGGAGAACGATATGATAAAATCGAGTAATTGGTTAGTGACGCCGTAGAGTAGTTCCTTCTCCTTAACGTTAGGTTGAGCAGTAACAGCGGTGGTCGTAGCAACAGTAGTTCTTGAGAGACTTCATCGGAACCATGAATGCACATCCATGAATCAGAATCACAATTGCTGAAAATTCTCGGTATCTCAATTTTGATTTTGGAAGATTAGAAAAGAAAAAGAACCCTAAATTGTTAGAGGATGAGGTTTTCACTCAAATGGTCCCCAAGTTTGGAAGTATGTTGGTTTTCGTCTTTAATGATGAAATCTTAAACAAATCATTCAATTTAACGTCTTCAAATATTTTTTGTCTAAACTCTAAAGACAGATTACAGTATTCTCGTTCTATCGAACATTCGTGATTGGTTTATCTTGTAAAAGTTGCACACACGTCCAAAATGACACTACGAACCTGCTCCAACTTCTGGAATTTCATTCCGACCCCGATAGCTTATTTTCCATTGCCGACCAGAAATCGCCAAAAACTAACTTTCGCCAATTCAAGCCTAATTCTACATCAGACATCAAAATCACATTCCGAACACACTCTTAAGTCCCAAATCACCTAACGAAGCTGTCTGAGCCATACAATCCGCATTCTGAGATCGTTTACCAAGAAGTCAACTCCCAGTTGACTTCCAACTTTAAGACTACTTTAAGAGACTAAGTGTCTAAATTCTCATTACAACCACTTCGAACCTGAACCACCCGACTCCAACACATCATAAACAACTAAACAATGCATAACAAGGCAGAGACAGAAATAATGGTGCAAATTCTACGGAACGACCGACCGGGTCGTTACACCCTGTTTTCCTTCTAAAACATTTTCAAAACTATGTCAGGCGCTCTTACTCTACTCTTAGGTCCTTAAGTTCTGCCCCTCCAATGTGTGACTGCTTAGGGATCCCTATGAGATCCCTTTGAACTCTGATGAATTGGAGCTGGCTCTTCCACACTACAGTTACTCCGTTATGGTTATGAAATCTGGGTGTGAGCACTGCCCAGGGTCCCTTGAGGTCCTTAGGAAACTCTGACACACCCGTATCTGAGAAAGGTTATGAAACAATTTGGGCAATCTGAGGTTCCGGAAATCTGGGCCTGTTTTCAGGCTCCCTATAGTGTAACTTCTTATTTTTTCTTTATTTATGTAATTTATTTAATATTGTTTTGTAATAATTATTGTAAACGAATATTGGGGGATGGGTAGTTAAAAGGGGAGGGTAGCTATATATGTTGTAAATATCAATGGGTAGAAATCATGCCTTAGGTTTACATTTCCTATATGTGCATTAGAATCCATGTTAGGACCAATGCATTAGATATTGTGTTCTTAGGTTTCACGTATACTGTTCCAGCATCTCATTTGATATTATCACTTAGAAATCCTGCTTCTAGGCTAAATAACAACATTAACATAAAAATTGTTGCTCCTGCATCCTGAAATCCTGCTGTAACTTCATGTGAATTTAGAAGTCATGTTTTAGGAATTTTGCATATAAACCATTCTGCATTTTATATGTGCATACTAGATACCCTGTTCTAGGATCTCGTTCGTACTCACCCAGTCACACCTAGCTAAACTACTGATGCATGAAAAAGGACATAAGACAGCCTCACATTTGATTTACCCTGTTTAAATAAAACTGGTAATAGTCCCTGTATCCTCAGATTTACAACACCTAGAACAACATGCTTTAGGTAAAACAACTTCTAAATTGTTTTGATAATTCTGGTAACTATTGTGCATTACCCCACGCCTAGGCAAGACTTAGGTAATCAGTTCTTATAAAATTGTAAAACTGTTCCTTTATGTTTACTGCTTAATGAATAACAAGCTTAAATTCAGTAGGCAAACTGATTAGGGCCCCTGCTTCTGAGTTTACAAAACAATGTTGCATATCTCCTGTGTTGTGATATTCACTTAGACATCATGCCTTAGGATCCTGTCTAATAAAATGCTCTTGTTTGTGTTTGAGTCGTGTTGTTTATGTGCATTATCTGTGGAGGTAAATCTGAGCCTCTTAACTGCTTCTTTCCTGCCTTTACTTGTTAAGTCCTATTTGTTCTTGCTTGTCGCCTAGTATATTCTCCTTTTAAAAACCTTAGGGGTCTATTTAGAATTGCCTATAAGTAGAGGTCCTAATTTACTCCAGGAACATTAAGAAGGGATGAGTAACAACACGCATAAAGATCGTTAAATAAAACTCGCTTAATAACCGCTAAGGGGTGGGGTAAAGGGTAGATATGGATATGATGACCGGTGCGCTAATGCCACGTGTAGCCCCTTTCTGAAGAGTGATTACCGGGCATTGTACTGATGTGATCCTATAGCACAAACAACCTAGGACTCCCCTATCCCTTACATATGTGCGTTTAGATCGTAAATGTTTCAAAAACCTTATACATGTGCTTAGGCCTTAAATCTTTTAAAATTTAGCATATGTGTGCTTAGACTGCGAATCTTTTCAAAAACCTTTATTTGTTTACGTATATGCCTTAATATTTTACTTGTTTAAAATTCACAAAGCTTGTTTGGTCGGGAACCACAGTTGTGGACTTTGAGGGGTGCCTAACACTTTCCCCTTGAAGTAATTTCAAGCCCTTACCCTGTATCTTGTTATTCAAATATGTGTTGTAAGTGACCCTTAATAGATTCCCTAACGCACCTTAATTTGTTAGGTGGCGACTCTTCAACTCCTTATATACCCCTTTCCCAAAACGAAACGAGTTGTCCCAATAATGTCAAAAACCCTGACCGATCCGAAAGGAGAGGAAAAAGGGGGCGCGACAGAGTCTTGTGATGGGATTAAGGTAGACCCTAAGAAGGTGGAGGCGGTGCAAATTTGGCCTAAACCGTCATCAGCTACTGAGATTCATAGTTTTTTTGGTTTGGCAGGGTACTATCACCGTTTTATGGAGGGATTTTTATCCATTGCAGCACCTATGACCAGACTGACCCAGAAGGGTGCTCCGTTCAGGTGGATGGAGGAGTGTGAGGAGAGCTTTCAAAAGCTCAAGACAACCCTGACTACAGCTCCAGTGTTTGTTTTGCTTACGGGTTTAGGGTCCTATACAGTCTATTGTGATGCTTAGAGGATTGGCCTTGGAGCGGTATTCATATAGGATGGTAGGGTGATTTCCTATGCGTCCAGACAGTTGAAGGTGCGTGAGAAGAACTATCCATTTCATGACCTCGAGTTGGTAGCGATTGTTCACACCCTGAAGATATGGCATCATTATTTATACGGTGTTCCCTGTAAGATTTTCACGGATCACCGAAGTTTGCAACACTTGTTCAAGCAGAAGGACCTCAATTTGCGCTAGCGTAGGTGGTTGGAGTTACTCAAGTATTATAACATCACTATATTATGTCACACGGGGAAGGACAATGTGGTGGCCGACGCCTTGAATCGCCGGGCGGAGAGTTTGGGGAGTTTGGCATATCTTCTATTAGTTGAGAGGCCTTTAGCCTTGGATGTTCAGTACTTAGCCAGTCAGTTTGCGAGATTGAACATTCAGAGCCTTGCCGGGTTTTAGCTTGTGTGGTTGCTCGGTCTTCTCTTTATGACCGCATTCGAGAGCGCCAATATGATGATCCCCGCCTTTTGGTTCTTCAGGACAGAATTCGGCGAGGTGATGCCAGGGATGTGACTATAGGAGATGATGGCATGATGATGATGCAGGGTCGGATCTGTGAGGGGATGGGCTTCGGGAGTTGATTCTTGAGGAGGCCCATATCTCGCGATATTCAATTCATTCGGGTACCACGAAGATTTACCAGGGCCTGAGACAGCACTACCGGTGGAGAAGGATGAAAAAGGATATAGTAGAGTTTGTGGCCAAGTGTCTCAACTGTCAGCAAGTCAAATATGAGCATCAGAGACCAGGAGGGTAACTTTAGTATATTGAGCTTCCAGAGTGGAAGTGGGAGCGGATCACCATGGACTTCGTGGTTGGACTTCCTCGGACTTTGAGAAAGTTTGATGCTATTTGGGTAGTCGTGGATCGGCTGACCAAGTCAGCCCATTTCATTCCAGTATTGACTACATACTCCTCTAAGAGGTTGGCTGAGATTTATATTAGGGAGATTTTCCGCCACCACGGTATTCCAATATCTATCATTTCAGACAGAGGTACACAATTCACTTCACAGTTTTGGAGAGCCGTTCAGCAGGAGTTAGGCACCAGGGTAGAGTTGAGTACAACCTTTCACCCTCAGACGGACGGACAGTCCGAGCGCATAATTCAGATTCTTGAGGATATGCTCCGTGCATGTGTGATGGATTTTGGAGGGTCATGGGACCGATACTGCGGAGTTTGCTTATAATAACAACTACCAGTCCAGCATTCAGATAGCGTCGTATGAGGCTTTACATGGTAGACGGTGCAGGTCTCCAGTGGGATTGTTTGAGGCTTGATTGTTGGGTACAGATTTGGTCCAGGATGCCCCGGACAAGGTGAAGGTGATTCAGGAGAGACTTCGCACAGCTCAGTCCAGGCAGAAGAATTATGCGAACCGAAAGGTTCGTGATTTGGCATTTATAGCTGGTGATCAGGTTTTGCTTCGGGTATCACCTATGAAGGGCGTCATGTGGTTCGGGAAGAAGGGTAAGCTGAGTTCAATATTTCTTGGCCCTTTTGAGATATTGCGATGTGTTAGGGAGGCTGGTTATGAGCTAGACTTGCCTCCCAACCTAGAAGAAGTTCACCCGGTATTCCATGTCTCTATGCTCTGGAAGTATCACGGTGACCCGACCCATGTTTTGGATTTCAGTTTAGTGAAGTTGTACAAGGATTTATCATATGTTGAAGAGCCAATAGCTATATTGGATAGACAGGTCAAAAAGCTCATATCAAAGAATATTGCATTAGTTAAGGTTCAGTGGAGGGGTCAGCCAGTCGAGGAGGTGACTTGGGAGACTGAGCAGGATATGCGCAGCCAGTACCCTCATCTTTTCATAGCTTCAGGTAAGTCTTCATACTCGTTCGAGTACGAACGATTTCCTTAAGAGGGGGAGAATGTAACGACCTGGTCGTCTGTTTTGAGTTTTAGTGCTCGATCCCCTTATAACTGCCTTCCCCATGTCTATTTCTGCTTAT
Source organism: Nicotiana undulata (assembly GCA_005239495.1). Taxonomy (NCBI): domain Eukaryota; kingdom Viridiplantae; phylum Streptophyta; class Magnoliopsida; order Solanales; family Solanaceae; genus Nicotiana; species Nicotiana undulata. The sequence continues at coordinate 10,224 of ML257672.1, read as the reverse complement.
GGGACTTGTCGGAGCGATTAGTTGTTAATTCCGGAGAGTTTTTGGACACATAGTCCTTATATATAGGTTTAAGCTTTAGAAATCGGACCATAGTTGGAACTGTGTGAAGACGGATCTGGAATGGAGTTCCATTGACTCTGTTAGCTCCATTGGGTGATTTCGGGGTTAGAAGCGTGTCTGGAATGAGTTTTCGAGGTCTGTAGTAGATTTAGGCTTGAATTGGTGATAGTTAGAATTTCGACGATTTTGGCCGATAGGTGAAATTTTTATATCAGGTTCGGAATGGGATTCCGGAAGTGACAACACGTCCATAGTGTCATTTATGACTTGTGTGTAAAATTTGAGGTCATTCAGATTAGTTTTGACGTGTTTCGGCATTAGTTGTGGATTTTCAAAATTTCATAGGTTCATAGGCTTGAATCCATGACAATTGGTGATTTTGGTGTTATGTGATGTGTTTTGAAGACTCGACTAAGTTTTAATGATGTATTAGGACTGGTTGCTAATTTTGGTTGAGGTCCCGGGGGCCTCGGGAATGTTTCGGATGCTCAACGTGATGGTTTTAAACTTAAACACCAGCTGAAGCATTGCTGGTTCTGGTGTTCCGCACCTGCGGAAGGGGAGCCGCAGGTGCGAACACGCAGGTGCGGTTTATGTTGCGCAGGTGCGATTTTGGTCCTAGGCGGCTGGGCTCGCAGGTTCGGTAAGGAATCCGCAGGTGCAGAGACCGCATATGCGACCCCAGCCCTTTAATGAGTTTCCGCACCTGCGATGTCTTTTCCGCAGGTGCAGCCCAATGGTCGCAGCTATGGGATCGCTGGGAAGATAACATCTAATTCGAGGGTTTGAATTTCATATCTTCTAAAAATGATTTGTAGCTCGGGATTAGGCGATTTTGGGTGGGTTTTGAAGAGAAGACTCATAGATAACGATTCCTAATCCTATTGCACTTATGTATCATTAATCTATAACAATTTCTTCAATTTAATCAAGGAATTTGGGGGGAAAATTTTGAATAATGGGAGAAAGGTTCCCCAAGTAGAAATCCGAGAATTTAATGGGATTTTGATGTCGGATTTCGATGATTCTTGTTGGAGTGTGTTCATGAGTGAATGGGTGTTCTAAATTTGTAACTTTAACTCGATTTCGAGATGTGGGCCCGGGGGACTTTTTGGGTAATTTTCCCAATTTCATGTATTAGCTTTGAACTAATTAGCTAGATTTATTTCTTAAAGTGATATTTACATTATGCAATTGAATTGAATTGATTTGGGCCATTCGGAGTCGGGTACTCGTTGCAAGAACGTGGTTTCGAGTTGAGTAGAGCAGTCGAGGTAAGTGGCTTGCCTTACTCTGTGTTAGGGACTTTCCCCTAGGTTGTTTTTTATTTAATTGTTATGTGGGCGCCGTGTACGTGAGGTGACGAGTACGTACACGGGCCATTTCTGCAAATCCCACATTTCCTTCAAAAATTGTACAACGCCTTGTCCTTTAATTTCATCATTTTTACATGTTTAATTGTTCATCTTAGATTAGGGAAGCATGCTTATTGTTTCATATTAAATTGCCTAATTGACACTCTATGCGCCATGTTTAGTTAGTTTTTCCCTGCTTTCCTACCTGTATTTAGATGTACTGTTAAGATCGATGTTTACTTGGAAATTATTTCGCATTGCATATTTGAATTGGGGACTATGGACGTATTCTGGGAGATCCCCCATGTACTGCATATTTAAATTGGGGAGTACGGACGTATTCTTGGAGATCCACCCATTACTGCATATTTAAATTGGGTACTACGGATGTATTCTGGGAGATCCCCTTGTACTGCATGATTATATTTGGAACTATGGGACGACATCTTGGGAATTTCCACCCTGAGATACGTTGTGCTGAGCCAAGAGCTCATTTTGTGTTTAATTTAGATTATTCATTTGAATTGTTTACATTAGAACTTATTTCTTTTCCGCACTATTTAAACTGTTTAAATTTATAAATCTAGTAGAGCCTTAACCTGACCTCATCACTACTTGACTGGGGTTAGGCTTGGCACTTACTGGGTACCGAACGTGGTGTACTCATTCCTTTTCCTGCACTTGTTTTCGTGTACAGATCCAGGTTCAAGCACTCAGCCCCGTGGCTAGTGGTCGTCGTAGCTACTTTGAGGAGACCGTAAGGTATTTCTGCCGCGTCCGCAAAATCCTCCGAGTCACCTTCCATTCCAATTAGATATAAAATTTTATGTATTTATTTCTCGTTGTATAGAGCTATTACGGTATAGATCTTGTGACTTAAAAGTGACATTCCGGGTTTTGGGAATTTTGCTTGTACATGCCGAGTGGAGATGTTTTACTTAGTAGATTTACTTTACCATGTCTTTACTTATTATTTTTGTGTAATATTTTCCGCAAATTTAGGATTACCCAGTCGTAGAGACTAGGTGTAATCACGATACCTTTCAAAGGGTAATTTGGGTTGTGACAAGTTGGTATCAGAGCGTCTAGGTTCATAGGAGTCACAAGTCACAAGCCGGTTTATTAGAGTCTCACGGATCGGTACAGAGACGTCTGTAATCTTCGGGAGGCTATGTAACCATTAAGAACAAACATATTCCTTGGATTTCCTTGTCGTGTGAGTTATTGACATAAAAGATTCTAAAACTCTATTTTATTCTTTCTCAGGCACCTGAGCCCCGAGTTAGACTCGCCAGAGGCAGGGGTCGGGGTAGAGGACGAGCACGGGGTGCAGCCCGAGCACCTGTGAAAATAGCGACAGAGGAGCCCACAGCAGTTCCAGATGGAGGGCCGGCTCAGGAGGTCCCTATTTCTACTCCATCCCTCCAGGAGACTTTGGCTTAATTCAGGAGCATATTCAACACTCTGACTCAGGCTGGGCTACTTCCGATAGCCCCAGCCACATCTCAGGCCGTGGGAGGGGCACAGACTCCCGCAGCCCGCACTCATGAGTAGAGGGTCCATGTTGATCATGCTCCAGAGTATATTCCTACACCCCCAGTGATTCTGGATCAGCACGAGGCTAGGGTAGCTGATTCTAAGGTAGAGTAGCTCAGACTTGAGAGGTACAAGAAGTACCACCCACCTACTTTCAGCGGACTAACTTCAGATGACGCCTGGGTTTTCTTGAGGAGTGTCATCATATTCTCCGCACTATGGGCATTGTGGAGACGAGTGGGGTTTCTTTCACCGCTTTCCAGCTGAGGGGAGCGACATACCAGTGGTGGAGTGCCTATGAACTAAGTAGTCTAGACGACGCAGCTTCACTTACTTGGACTCAGTTTTCAGAGATGTTTCTACGAGAGTATGTCCCACAGAGCTTCAGGGATTCTTGGTGCGCAGAGTTTGAGCAGTTGCATCAGGGTGCTATGACTGTGTCGGAGTAAGAAATCTATTTAAGTGAGTTAGCTCGTCATGCACCGGCTTTGGTTGCCACGATCAGAGAGAGGGTTCGTCGCTTCATAGAGGGACTCTACCCCAGTATTTGGACCAGTATGGCCAGAGAGTTATAGATGGATATCACCTATTAGCAGGCTGTGAGTATTGCCAAGAGGGTAGAGGGAATGTTTGCTCGGGACAGGGAGGAGAGAGAGGCCTAGAGGTCTCGAGAGACTGGTCATTATTCGGGAGCTCGTGCACCAGAAGCAAGCTATGGTAGGGGTTTTATGAGTCACCCTATTCATTCAGCTCTTCCAGCAGCCAGTGGTATTCCAGATCCTCCTAGACCTCAGAATCCTTATTATGCACCGCCAGTATCTAGTATGCCTCCTGCTCGAGGTGCTATTGCCGGCCAGTCCAGCAGGCTAGTTTAGATTCAGCCTCACTCTCAGTTGCAGCGTCCTCCGAGGGGTTGTTTTGAGTGTGGTGACACTCATCACAAGGTTAGATATTTCCCCAGAGCTAGGAGGGTTGCATCATCTAGGGACCTCCGGATATTCTTCCAGCCCCAGCTGCTACTCCATCTTCTCAGCCAGCTCGAGGAGGAGGTCGAGGTCGCCCTAGAGGAGGAGGCAAGGCCAGGTACTATGCCTTTCCATCCTGTTCAGAGGTTGTCGCTTCAGACTCAGTTATCACATGTATCGTCCCTATCTGTCATAGGGATGCATCAGTATTATTTGACCCAGGCTCTATGTATTCATATGTGTCTTCTTATTTTGCTTCGCATTTGGGGATATCTCAGGATTCTTTGAGTTCCCCTGCTTATGTTTCTACTCCCGTGGGAGATTCTCTCGTTGTGGACCGCGTATATCGGTCGTGTTTTATTGTCCTTAGTGGTTTTGAGACCAGGGTTGACTTGTTATTACTCGGTATGGTAGATTTCGATGTTATCTTGGGCATGGACTTGTTGTCGCCCCATGATGCTATTCTTGATTGTCACGCTAAGACTGTGATGCTGTCTATGCCAGGATTACCGAGATTAGAGTGGAAATGTACCTTAAAGTATACTCCCCGCATGGTCATTTCTTTCCTTAAGGCTCAGCGGATGGTTGAGAACGGGTGTGATGCGTATTTGGCCTATGTGAGGGATGTTAGTGTTGATTCTCCTACAGTTGAGTCAGTCCCAATAGTGAGGGACATCCCTGATGTATTTTGAGTTGATCTTCCGAGTATGCCGCCCGATACAGATATTGATTTCAGCATTGATTTATTGTTGGGCACTCAGCCCATTTCTATTCCTCCCTAGCAAATGGCTCCTCCTGAGTTGAATGAGTAGTTGCGGGAGTTTCTTGATAAGGGTTTCATCATGCCCAAAATAACACCTTGGGGTGCCCCGGTATTATTTGTGAAGAAAAGGGATGGTTTTATGCGTATGTGCATTGATTATCGCCAATTGAACAAGGTTACAGTGAAGAACAAGTATCATTTGCCTAGCATTGATGAATTATTTGACCAGTTACAAGGTGATAGGGTATTTTCCAATATTTACTTACGTTCTGGCTATCATCAGTTGAAGATTCGGGAGACGGACATTCCGAAGACTTCCTTCAGGACCAGATATGGTCACTATGAGTTTCTTGTCATGTTATTTGGGCTGATCAATGCCCCAACAACCTTTATGCATTTGATGCACAATGTGTTCTGAACTTATCTTGATTCCTTCGTCATTATGTTCATTAACGACATTTTGGTATATTCCTGGTCTTGGGAAGATCATGAACAACACCTGAGGACCGTGCTTCAGACTTTAAGGGAGAAGAAATTGTATGAAAATTTTTCTAAGTGTGAATTCTGGCTTGATTAAGTGGCATTCTTAGGCCACGTGGTGTCTTTTGATGGGATCAAGGTTGATCCGAAAAAGGTGGAGGAGGAGCAGAGTTGTCCTAGACCGTCATCAACTACTAAGATCTGCAGTTTCCTTTGGCAGGGTACTATCGCTGCTTTGTAGAGGATTTTCATCTATTGAATCACCTATGACCAGACTGACCTAGAAGGGTGCTCCATTCAGGTGGACTGAGGAATGTGAGGAGAGCTTTCAGAAGCTCAAGACAGCCTTGACTACAACCCCAGTGTTGGTATTGCCTACAGGTTCAGGGTCCTATACAGTCTATTGTGATGTCTTGAAGATTGGCCTTGGATAAATATTGATGCATGATGGAAGGGTGATTACCTACGCATCCAGACAATTGAAGGTGCATGAGAAGAATTATCTGGTTCATGATCTCGAGTTGACAACTATTGTTCACGCCCTGAAGATCTGGCGTCATTATTTGTACGGTGTTCCCTTTGAGATTTTCACGGATCACCGGAGTTTACAACATTTGTTTAGGCAGAAGAACCTTAATTTGCGGAGGTGGTTGGAGCTACTCAAGGACTATGACATCACTATATTATAAAACCCTGGGAAGGACAATGTGGTGGCCGGCGCCTTGAGTCGTCGGGCGGAGAGTTTGGGGAGTTTGGCATATCTTCTTGCAGTTGAGAGGCCCTTAGCCTTGGATGTTCAGGCCTTAGCTAGTCAGTTCGTGAGATTACATCTTTCAGAGCCTTGCCGGGTATTAGCTTGTGTGGTTGCTCGGTCTTCTCTTTATGACCGCATCAGAGAGTGCCAGTATGACGGTCCCCACCTACTGGTCCTTCATGCCAGGGTTCAGCGAGGTGATGTCAGAGATGTGACTATAGGAGATGATGGCGTGATGAGGATGCAAGTTCGGATATGTGTATCCAATGTGGATGGGCTTAGGGAGCTGATTTTTGAGGAGGTCCATAGCCCGCGATATTCCATTCATCTGTGTGCCACGAAGATGTACCAGGACCTGAGGCAACACTGTTGGTGGAGAAGGATGAAACCGGATATAGTTGGATTTTTGTCCAAGTGTCTCAACTGTCACCAAGTCAAATATGAACATCAGAGACCAGGGGGATTACTTCAGCAGATTGAGCTCCCAGGGTGGAAGTGGGAGTGGATCACCATGGAATTTGTGGTTGGACTTCCTCGAACTTTGAGAAATTTCGATGCTATTTGGGTGATCGTGGATCGGCTGACCAAGTCAGCCTATTTCATCCCAGTGTTGACTACATACTCCTCAGAGAGGTTGGCAGATATTTGCATCAAGGGGATTGTACGCCTTCACGGTATTCAAGTCTTTATAATTTCAGACAGAGGAACACAGTTCACATCACGGTTCTGGAGAGCCGTTCAACAGGAGTTGGGTATTAGGGTGGAGTTGAGTACAGCTTTTCACCCTCAAACGGACGCGCAGTCCGAGCGCACGATTCATATTCTTAAGGATATGCGCCGTTCCTATGTAATGGAGTTTGGAGGGTCATGGTACCAATACTTTCCACTCGCAGAGTTTTCTTATAATAACTTTTACCAGTCCAGCATTCAGATGGCACCGTATGAGGCTTTGTACAGTAGACGGTGTCGGTCCCCAGTGCGATGGTTTGAGCCGGGCGAGGCCCGATTGTTTGGTACAGATTTGGTCCAGGATGCCCTGGATAAGGTAAAGATGATTCAAGAGAGGCTTTGCACAGCTTAGTCCAGGCAAAAGAGTTATGCAGACCGAAAGGTTCGTGATTATGCATTTATGACTAGTGATCGGGTTTTGCTTCGGGTATCGCCTATGAAGGGCGTCATGAAGTTCAGGAATAAGGGTAAGCTGAGTCCGTGGTTCATTGGCCCTTTTGAGTTATTGCGGCGCGTTGGGGAGGTTGCTTATGAGCTTGCCTTGCCTCCTACCCTAGGAGGAGTTCATCCGGTATTCCATGTCTCTATGCTCCGGAAGTATCACGGTGATCCAGCTCATGTATTGGATTTCAGTTCAGTCCAATTGGACAAGGATCTATCCTATGTTGAGGAGCCAGTAGCCATTTTGGATAGGCAGGTCAGACAACTCCGGTCAAAGAATATCGCATCAAGAAAGGTTCAGTGGAGGGGTCAGCCGGTCGAGGAGGCGACTTGGAAGACCGAGCAGGATATGCGCAGCTAGTACCCTCATCTTTTCACAGCTTCAGGTATGTCTTCATACTCGTTCGAGGGCGAACGATTTTCTTAAGAGGGGGACTTTCCGTTCTTAAATGGGTTGTTCTGGTTTTTTTCGCACCTGCAAAAGTTGGACCGTAGATGCGACCCCGCAGAAGCGGCTGAGTTAACGGCAGAAGCGGATTTTGACATGTGCATCTGGGACCACAGATGCAGTTGAGAAACCGCAGATGCGGGCCAGCGACCGCAGATGCGGCCCTAGCCCATTAAGTGACTTTTCTCGCCTGCTATGACTATTCCGCAGATGCGGCCCAATTGGCCGCAGAAGCGGAAATCGCTGGTCAGAAATAGACAATTTGAGGGTTTGAATTTCATAACTTCTAAAATCGATTTTGGGCACGGGAATAGGCGATTTTTGGTGGATTTTGATGAGGAGATTAGTAGGTAACGATTCCTAATCCTATTTCATTTTTAATTCATCAATCTATAGAAAGTTCTTCAATCTAATCAAGGAATTTGAGTGGAAAAATAGAAAAATTGGAGAAAAGTTCCCCAATTGAAAATCCGAGAATTTAATGGGATTTTGACGTCGGATTTTGATGATTATTGTTTGAGTGTGTTTGTGAGTGAATGGGTGTTCTAAATTGATAACTTTCACTTGATTCTGAGATGTGGGGCCAGGGGACGTTTGGGGCGATTTTCCTAATTTCGTGTATTAGCTTCGAATTAATTATTTAGATTAACTACTTGAAGTTATATTTATGTTATGAAATATAATTGAATAGATTTGGGCCATTTGGAGTCAGGTACTCATCGCAAGAACGTGATTTCGAGTAGATTTGAGCAGTCGAGGTAAGTGACTTGCCTAACTCTGTGTTGGGGACTTCCCCTTAGGTTGTTTTGAAATTAATTGATATGTGGGCGCCGTGTACGTGAGGTGACGAGAACGTACACGGGCCATTATTGCAGAAAATCCCATTTTCCCTTCAAAAATTATAAATTGTCCTTCTCCTATTACATTGCTTTAATGTGTTTAACTGCTTAACTTATATTAAGAAAGCATGTTTACCTATTTAATATTAAGTCGCCTATCTGACACTCTGTGCGCCATGTTTAGTTAGCTTATCGCTTCTCCCTATATGATATTTGATGAGCTGTTTTAAATTGACGCTTTATATGTCGTTCATTACGCATCGTATATTTCAATTGGGAATACGGACGTATTCTAGGAGATCCCCCAGCACTACATATTTATTTTGGGACTACGAACGTGTTCCGGGAGATCCCCATGTATTGCATATTTAAATTGGGACTACGGACGTAATCCGGGAGATCCCCTAGCACTGCATATTTATTTTGGGACTACGGACGTATTCCGGGAGATCCTGTTGTACTGCATAATCATTGGAACTACGGGATGGTATCCCGGGAGATTCCACCTTGTGAAATACTGTGCTGAGCCGAGGCTCTCTTTGTTGTTATGTTTTATATTATTTTTCCTAAACTATTTACTGTAAAATTTACTTATCTTTCGTAGTGTTTTAAATTGATTTATTTAGAAATCCAGTAGAGCCTTAACCTGACCCCATCACTACTTGACTAGGTTTAGGCTTGGATTTTACTGGGTACCAAATGTTGTGTACTCATGCTCTTTCCTGCACATATCTTTCGTGTGCAGATCTAGGTACGAGTTATCAGTCGCGTGGCTAGTTGTTGCAGCTGTTACCAGGAGCCCGCAAGGTATTTCTGCTGTGTCCGCAGAATCCTCTGAGTCACCTTCTATTCTAACTTATAGAGATTTTCCTATGTACTCTTTCCCAGTTTTGTTTAGAGCTACAGTACTGTAGAAACTTGTGACTATATTGTGACAATCCGAGTCTTTGGCGTTTATATTTGTACATGCCGAGCGGCATCGTTATAGTTATTCAGATTTTATCCTTTCTGTCTTTATTTATCGCATTATTTTTAATTAAGTTTTATTCGCAGTTTAGGCTTTCCTAGTCGTAGAGACTAGGTGCCATCACGATATCTTTCGAAAGGTAATTTGGCTCATGAAATCAATAAACCACCAATTCCTTTAAGTTTGAAAACACACAAAAAAAAAATTAAGAGTAAAATCCCACAAATGTTTATACAAAATACTATATTTATACAATGCACTCCCAAAATTCGGTGTCACTAAGTACACGCACATCTAAATGACCACACAGTCTGCTTGATAAAGACACTGTCTGGAAATATAGAACAATACAAATAGCTGAAAAGAAAGAGAGTCAAGGTCTTCAGACGCCAAAGCAGCTGCCTCGATAGTCTCCAACAGATAAATTTCCAAAATCTAGCAATCGCCGTATATGGAAGTACCTGGATCTACACACGAAGTGCAGAGTGTAGTGTGAGTACAACCGACCCCATGTATGCAATAAGCAACAAGACTAACCATTGGGCTGAAAGTAGTGACGAGCTAAACAGGCGCAATCCAACTATAGAGAATAACAGTACGGAAATGTAGGCATGCTTTCAAGTTCTACAGTTAAACTCAATACAAGAAAAATAAATCAAATCTGAATGATATGAGGAATTTGACATATCCATGTCCACACGCCAATGTACATATCATATGTGATACAACATAATGAAAATCTCACGTACTTACACTCTCAGAGTACTCAATAACTCAATACTGTATATGGAAAATCCAGCCAAGGGAAGATCCATCACACACACACACAAATATATATATACATATATACACAAATATATATATATATATATATATATATATATATA
>ML257671.1:1409-15145 GCA_005239495.1 Nicotiana undulata | reverse complement strand
CCCCAAACCCCCCAAAGTTGTTCGAGCACGGCTAGATATTTGCTTATGCAGCTAGTATCAATAAGTCATATAGCCAGCCTAACTAGCTTGGGATTGACACATAGTAGCAGTTTTGTATATTAATTGGGTATCATGAATGAAACTCTCCAAGCTGTTTTCCAGTTGTGTAGAAAAGTCACAACAAAGGTTACGCCTCAATTTTGAACTAGTCGGGGTCGGCTCTATGAATCCTCTATTCCATGCTGCTCTACTAGACAGTTCACTGATCACCATCACTACCTCCTAGGACCTCATTGTAAAGTGAAAAAACGCTAGTCAGCAATTAACGGAAGGACTTGGCTGGCAAAACTCTCTGAAGACATGTTTGGCAGTTTCTTCCTCCATCTTTCTATGAAGAGTTCCCTTAAAGCAGAAGAAAGTAACATTTAATTGAAAGGAAGGGCCAACAATGAAGTGAAAAAAGGAGGAAAAGCATAAAGATTAATGGAAAGAGTCTGGAAAAGAAGGAATGTAGAATTGGATATGTGATCAATGTAGCTAGCAGCATGGCCTATAAATTTAGCTCCACCCGAGGTATTGGATAGCCTTGGCATGGAAGAATCGAGAGCAAGAGAGAGATAGGTGTTCAAGGTGCAAAATTTGTCTAGGGAAGAGTGCATTTTTTTTACTTTTACCACCATGGTAAAATTGACTCAGTTAAATTCTCATTTCCTTTTAAAATAAGGATGATTAAGTAACTTGGAAAACAACATGTGCAGAAAATCCATGTGAAGGTATGGTCTTTAGATTATTGAAGGCACTCTTTCCTAACGCATTGATGTACCACGTAAAAGAACAAGTAGTGGCAGTACGATTCCTTACCAATTTCATTGTTCTTATTTTAAGTTTTAAACCCTTAACCTTGTGCCATTTATTGTCCGAGAAAGACGGCTTTGTCGTTTCTACTTAGGATCGAGTATGGAGTTCTTAGTTTGATCAGTCCATTCATGCTCTTCATGTTCTGTGCACTTTTGTGCATAAAAGGAGGAATAAATGTTAGTTTTCTAATCAATGGAAGGGAATTGTTCAGTCAAATATTTTCTGTCTTATTTGTTTGCTTCACATAACTCAGTGAGTAACTTGCTATGCAGGAGATGTCACTTCCTAGAAGCAAATACGAAGAGGATGTTTGCATCAACAACCACACCACAGTTTGGGGTTCGTGGTGGAAGGATCACCAATGGGGTTACAAGTGCTGCAAACAAACAATCAGAAATAGCTATTGTACTGGTGCTGCTGGAATTGAAGCAGCAGAAGCTTCTGCTGATCTTATGAAGGCCAACATTGCTCGCAAGGAGGCAGCTGAAGGTATGTTGAAACTGTGGATGTAGTCTTGAAATTATAAGACTTTGCTTGCGTAACAACTTTACTGTCATAATTTATTGTAGTTTTCCTTAACATTGTATCTATTTCTCAAATTTATCTTCTAAGGAGTAAAAAGAACGTAGATTGTTTCTCGTGCATGTTATCAAAAGATAACCTCAACTCTCGCATTAGTGTTTTGCCAGTAATTGGCATTGTTTTACCTATAAAAAAGTATTTGGCATTGTTTTACCTATTAAAAGATGTAATTAGCATTGCTTTAACTGATCAAAGAAGGTAATTGACATTGTTCATAATACCAGAACACCAGTAGTTGAAGGGATAATTGAATGGTCTAATTTCGTCTCTCACACTCTCTATGGTAATCTTCCCAAGAGGAGGTTTCAGGTTGTTAAAAGTTTCCTAGTTAGTAATGTCAATGTTGTCTGAATGAGGTGCTAGTTCTTTTACCAGGGAAAAATCTTCAAGCTTCTCTATTCCAAGAAAACCGACCAGAAGCTCTCTCCTTTCTTCCTTCTTTCTTTTCTGGGTTGATTCGTGTGCTGCTTCTTTCGATGGCAGAAGGTTTTAGATTGTAGGCCTGGATTTACATAAGTGATTATAGCTACCAGTTTCCTAATTAATGTACCATAGAAAATTTCTCTAGGTACATCTTCAAATACAGAAAACTTGGTTATGGTGTATCCTCTGAAAGGAAATTATTCAGACTCGAGCAAACTTAGCCTGCCCTCTACAGTTATAAGATCTATTCAAGCCAATTAGTTGACTTCCATTATTTGCATGCCCTATAGAACTAGATTGTCTTGGAGTTGGTGTAGTGGCTTTTTGGCTTTAGAAGAAAATAACGTATTAGTTTGCCCATAGCGAAACATATTCAATATCTGTTGAAGTGGTCAGCATAACCACTAGGGTTTTAGTGGTACTAGGCAAACACAACATCTATATTTCTAGGCAATACTAAGTTGGCCTTTGCTCTGGCTTCTGTAGCGGGAAAGTCTTTGGTTTTTGCTTGAATTAGCAGCCTAAGATTGATTCTTATTCAATAAGCATAGTCCAACAGACTTCTGAGAGGGATTATTTACTGAAGACCGTATCGCGGTCATACTTCAGGAATCTGTCCTCTTCAGTGTTTGATCAGATCTTTTTTTGCTATCCAGATACACATGTATCCATCGAGGAGAAGAAGCTTGCTACCTGGGGGACTGAAGTGCCAGATGAGCTGGTACTAGACCAAAAAAGGCTCAATGAAGCTCTAATGAAGGTACTTTTGGGAACCCATTCGTAGTGTACCTCTGTTTTAGCACTTCATGCGAATGAATTCATTTGTTTCCCTGTATTACCTGCTTCAAATAATTTTCTTTTTCTGGGGGAACAAAAGGGTTATTCGTTCCCCCCTCCCCTAACAATAAAAGTAAAAAATAAATAATAAAAAAATAAATAAGAAAAGGAGAGAGGCGGGGAGAGATGTTTCTTAGGACTGCCAAGGTTGGGGTTGGGAAGATATGATTACCTGACTTTTTTTATTTTTTTATTTTTGTATGTTAACCTGACTGGATCCATCTTTTGAATTCTATTTAGATTTTCAGTTGGCTCTAGAGCTTCTGATTTCCTGACGTGCTAATCAAATTTATTTTGCTGGTTGAGCAGGAAGAGGAGAAGAGACTAGAAGAAAAAGACGAACGTAAGAGGAAATACAATGTCAAGTATAATGACGAGGTACATGTACATTTTCATTTTTATCTTTCTGCTGGAGCTTATCCACTTCTTGGTCCTTTCTAACGACATTTGCCTGTACAGGTTACACTTGAAGATATGGAAGCATACAGGGTGAAGAGGATTCACCACGATGATCCAATGAAGGACTTTCTTCACTGAGTTGGGATGTGGCCAAATTGTTAACCTCTTAAAGGAGGAAACATTAGTTGGACCTTGTGCTAGTCTTTGGTGGAAATGTCTATGATAGTTGCTTTAGTCGAAAATTGTATTACGAGGAAGAGTTTTGTCTTGGGGTTGTCTAAGGTCTTTTTCTTTTATGATTTTAGTACCTTAACATTGTGTAGCACTGCATGACATACCCTTCCGATCCGCACCACCCATATAAAAAGAACATATGTACGTGGAGGAGAATTCTGGTGGTGTAATTACGTTGTAATATAGGCGAAGGGTTGGTGTATGCTTAGGCCTCTTGGATATTTATGAGTTTATTTTTAGAGCTTAACGTTTATCTCCTCAGTTTTTTTCTTTGCCTCAGGCTATTTACAACCTCTTTTTGTACTTGCCTTGTGTCGTTGGGTGTTGTTTGTTTGAAGCCTTTACTCTGGTATACTATATAATATTAGTCTTCTTTCTGCGTCATTGACAGAGACTATATTGTGCATTGGCTCATTGTGTTTAGCAATAGAAAAAAATCTACTTTGAAAAGGTTAGGTAGTGATGTTATTTAAATGCGGTCGTTGGGGCATGTACCAGAGAACTAAAAATTGTTATATGAGCTTCGTAGATAATTTTCTCAATTTATATTAAGTTTTCATTTCTCTAAATAAATTTTATTCGATGTTGACAACAAAAGAGAAGTTCCAAAGAAGAATTAATACTACAAATGATGGGCCAACAAATTCTGTTGGAGCATATTTGCGCGGAATTTAGCTATGAACTCCTCTGCTCTTTCATTAATGCAATGCAATTGTGGAGATGCCAATGTCAACGATTCCCACATCTCATCCGCTGCAACTAATTGCTTTTGATCATTAGAGTTGTAATCAACCATGCTCGTACTTGGGACACTGCTTTCCCCCGGATGGATCTCAGCTTGCTCTGTTTCCATTACACAAACTTGTTTAAGGTTCTTGTTTGCTGTGATCATAGGCTGGACATACTTGTCCTTCACCACCGATACATTCTCAATGAACAGCTGATCAATATATACAGGTGCTGCTTTCTTGTGGTACTTTGACTTGTATTTGAACTTGTTTGAGCCCTTGGTTTTGAATTGAACTCGAAAGACTGGCCACGGTGCTAATTTCTTGCTTGCTTTGCTGAAAGAATTTGGGTTCTTGGATTTAGTGAGTACTTTGTGGAATTTGGTCGAAAAGAGCTTCCATATTTTCCGAGTTGGTAGGAGTCTGTAAGTTTAACCAAGACATGGTAATGGGTGTTTGTGAATAAAGCTCTTCTTTGGTGAGATGCTAAGATATAGTAGTAACTGGTAGTAGTAGTTCACGGCTTAAATTTTACGCTATAGTTTGACACAAAAGGCTGGTAGATTCAGGAGTGCGTTTCTTTTCCGCAGACTTGCTCCAACTTACATGTTTATTTTGTTCTACACTCCACTATTCTAAGTAACAGTCGTACTACATATCTTATCTGATGCCCCAGCCTGTAAAGCCATCCTCTTGCCTAACTCTTTATTCTTTTCTTTGCACGCAAAATTTTAACATTGACTGCACTCAATATATTTTTCCAAAAATTCACATATACAAAAAGGGCCCGATAAGTAGTGACGGAGATATCAATTTCAATAAGAGAATTAAAGAAGAAAATCTCATCTGAGAGGGAATCTTAGGCAATTATTCTAACCGTGTATGGACCATTTTCCAACTTTACAACACCTTCCTCGCTCTTCTTGTTCCCCTCTTCCTTGTACCATCTATTTTTTTGTCCTTTGCTGACATCAAGTTGAATCAATGTCAGCAGGGATAAGTTACTTAAAAAATCTACTAGTACATTACCATTTTGTTTTTCTTTACAAGTTTTGTGTGGTGATGTAGTCATGTGAATAGTGAGACTGACAGTTTTGGTGGGACGAAAATTCTCCACTTAAAATGATGTCGTGTGGAATTTTAACTATAATTAGAGTACAAGTCAATTATAGTCTAGTATTATTTTCATTCATTTCAATATCACCATTAGGTACAGCCTTATAAGTTTGTTGGACTTAAATAAAGACATGCTCATTGAGGCTAAAACTAAAGTAGCACCCCATTCTTAGTGATGATACCCCTCAAAAAATAAAATAAACCGGCTGAATGCATAACTCTGTCCTCTGAATCAATTTTTGCATTCTTATCTTATTTTTCTTTCCTGGTGATGTTCATCACTCTATTTTTGCCATAATTCCTTAAGGACTTCAGAACAAGCATAAAATCACATGCTATCCGAGTTGAAGTATTCCATCACTAAAGCTTGAAGGATAAAAAAAAATCACCGTAAGCTCGTGATGGTTCGTTTTTGGTTGGTTATTTTATTAAACTTGTACCTTATCAATTTTTCGGTTTTTTTTTTCTTTTATAACAAAAATCAAATTTTTTGAAACGGTACTAATCATCTTGTTTCGCTTCAATACTGGTATGATTCGATTGATTTTTCGTATTTTTTTAAAACAACATATCATAGTCGCTAGTAGAAGTTAAAACGCAATAACATTAACTTTGACAATACTCTCTAGGCATTTTTTAAAAGAGATGATGAATTAAGGGAATATGAAAGATATTCACAATAGAGTCATCTCACTATTCTGTAGCAATGTAAAACAAAATAAGCAAAGACGAAAGGAAGATATCCAATACCGTATTGTTTGCTACACAAGATCGTTGAAATACTTTATGCCTTACTACTCAAAATGCTGGAACTAATTAATGTTTGGGAGTTAAAAGTTTAGGCGTTAATTACATCATGCCTTGTAGCCGTTTTCATAATCCCAAGGCTTTGGGGAAAAATAAATTGATGTTTTATACTTCAATAAAAAGGAGAGGTGATTTGTGTGGTGCCTAATTTTCGTGTGCACTGGATTATCAAAGGACCTAGTTCTTCTATGTGTTCCTAATTGTGAAATAAATAATGCAGAAAGTAAAGAACATAAGGATTTTTTACGTAGGAAACACCAGACTCAAAAGGTAAAAAAATCACGACTTACTATTTAGTAGGATTTTTTCCAAATACTTTACTACAACTCTGAGCGAACAACAAAATTTATAAATTGCAAACCTAAGATGAATATGTAAAACATATATATATTTTAACGGTTTGCTCAGTTTCAGGGAATTTCTTTTTTTGAAGGTAACAAAAAGAACGATATTAAGACTACAACAATATATGCTTAATAACTTCACATATACAACCATTTGGTAACAAATCTTTTTGTGGTAAAGAAACAACAATTATTATAAAAATACACAGTATATGGTTTAATGTTTTCGTCATTCATCGTTAGTAAAATTGTGTTGTCATTATAGTTAGCAAAATTTTGATTTTTTTTCCTTTTGTAAATTAAATAATCTCTAAACCGCCATAGAAATATCTGTGTTCACTGTGACATTATACTTCTCCATATTGTCTGTACATTTCAAGTAATTGTTGGGAAAACGTTATCTTGTTATCTATTTTTTCCTGAAAAACTCTATGCTTTTTCAGTCTAAACAACGATTTAACTAATTCTATCGTTTCTTTGTTTTTCTTAAATGAAAGAAGAGAAAAAACTTTTCAAGAAAGTTCATTTCTCTTATATTTATATTATATCTAGGTGGTTTACTTGGATTTGTTCTGTGTTTATATTTGATATTACTTTAGTAAGAATTAAAAATTCAAACGGAAATAACACAGAGAGGGATGGGACAATTCCGATTTTGGTGAAGTTATAGAGAGCATGACTCCAATTTCAACCACTAATTTTCAATTATGAAATCAAGTTGCAATTTCTATTATTATTTTCTTTATTTTTTCTTTCCCCTCTTTCTTTATTTCTTCCGCTTCATCATATTAATTGTATTGATAAAAGTAGGCTTCACACGTGTATTAATTCAGATGGTGAGGCAATCCATGTGGAGCAATGAAAACATGACAATTGCACTACAAGAAATAAGCTGAATTGTGTAGGTTTATTTGTGGGAGTTATAAGACCCCCCCCCCCCCCCCCCCCCCCTATAAAATCATTTTGTGGCATTTATTTTAACACTCGCTATATAATTCTTTTTGTGGCGATTTTATTGTAGAGATTTTCTATAACCTCCACAAATTGCAACAGATTATGTGGGGTTTTTAAAATGCTACAATTCGACACAATTTGGGTGTTTAATAACCCGCACAATTTTAGGATGTCAATCAAAAATTTGAATTATGAAAAAACATCTTAGAGAAGAACTATTTTTGGATGAATAGAAATAAGAGTGAATATACGTTCTACAAGTTTAATCAGCATGTGAAGAGCGAAATTTGGTGAGACTAGAAGAGATTGCGGTGCTAAAATGCTAACAATTTAATATCGAAATATAGGTTCATTGTTCAAGAGAATGAAATAATAGATAAAAATGTTGTAACTCATATAATAAAAATTATATTGTTATAATGGAGAAGTGTTACATATTATGTGATAGAAGGATATCTATCAAAGTAATGTAACGACTCGGTCGATCATTTTGAGAATTTAAGCTCCGTTCGGCGGTGTAAGGTATTCTTCATAGTATGTGTATCGACTTGCATGATTGGTTGAATTAAGTTATCGGATTCGGAGTCGAAATGGAAGAAGGATTCTAGTTTTGGAAGCTTAAGCGGTGGGAATTTGATCGAAATTTGACTTTTATGCAAACGGCTACAGAATAAGTATTGGATGATGTCAGCAGCTTCATATGGTGATTTTGAACTTAAGCGTGCGTCCGAATTTGAATTTGAAGGTCCGTAGAGTAATTAGAGGCAATTCGGCGAAAGTTGGAAAAGTTGAAGTCTAGGAAAATGGAGAAGTTTGACCCATAGTTGACTTTTGTGATATCAGGGCCGGAGTGCGATTCCGAGAGTTGGAGCAGCTCCGTCATGTCTTTTGGGACTTGTCTGCAAAATGTGACGTCATTCCGGGTTAGTTTGATTTGTTTTGGCACAAGTTTTCGAAGTTGGAAGATTTGGAAGTTCATAGTTCGATTCATGACGCGATTTGCTTTTTGGCGTTAGTTGATGTGATTTGAGACCTCGAGCGAGTCCGTTTGAGTTTGTAGAACTTGGTTGTGTGTTTAGACGGGGTCCCGGGGGCCCCGGTTGTGTTTCGGGTGGGCTACGTGTTATTTTTTCTTATTTTTGAACTGCTGGTTCTGGTGTCTGATGTCCTTCTTCGCAACCGCGAAGCTCATTTTGCCTTCGCGAAGTGTCTCTGTTGATCGCCTCAATTTCCTTCTTCGCGTTCATGTAATACTCCTCGCGATCGCGTAGCTCTGCACAATTCCCTCTTTGCTTTCGCGTCTTCTATTCCGCATTGGCATAGTAGAAAACCTGGCCTTGAGCACTAGTACTCGTTACTCTTCGCATTCGCGTGTTTCCCTACGCGTTCGCGTAGGCTTCCGTCTTTTCTCCTCCGCATTCGCAAGCATATCTTCGCGTTCGCAAAGCACAACATGGGCACCCTTCATTCTTCTCCTTCGCGTACGCGATCCTTCCTCCGCGTTCATAATCCTTAAGGACCTGGGCAGAATATAAGTTTTTCAAATTGAGGATTATATCATTTTCACCATATTTTGACTTGTAGAGCTCGGTTTGAACGATTCTTGGTAGATTTTTAAAAGCAATTCGATTGGGTAAATGTTCTTCACCTAGAATTAAATATATTCCATGATTTAATCTTTGTTTATATTTAAATTTGTGATGTTTGTTACACTAGTTTAAGAAATACTTCTATCATACTTTTTCCCGTTTCCCTTTTCATAATGCATGATCTGTTTGGGTACAAAGAAGCATGGTGAAGGAATATATTTCCCTGGTGAATATGTGTGAAAAATATCAGGATTGTTTATAGATATGATAGTATTGAGGGGTAAGTTGTGCTTCTTAACATGTCTCTTAACTAAGTGTTCGTTCCGTTGAAAGCTTACTTTTTATATAACAAACTTCTTGGATTATAGGAAGCTACAATTATTGGAAGAACATATGCAGAATTGAACATCAGTTGAAGTTACAAAGAAATGGTAGCCTTGCGAACAATTAACACAATTTGACATCTTGCTATATATGTGACTACAGGTAGATGAAAACTTTATATACAAGACTAAACTCACAATTTATATAAATTGTTGGTGATTTTCTTTAAAATTAATTGCATATAGATTTTTCTTACCCGCTAAGACTACTGTTTACTGAAATATACAATAATTTTCAGAAACAACAAAGGTCCCTGGCTAGTTGATCATGTTATCAATTTTTCCTCTTATGGTGACTGGTGACCCTGCTATCAGTTTTTCCAACTCAAATAATATGAAGGACATATAGTAATTATTTATTTAGCTTAACAATATTATTTTCCTAAAGTTTTAATGGATACTGAGATGTTTAACCGATGAAGAAGAACAACTTAAAGAAACTAATCAAACAAAAGTTCTGGAGTTGAAGTATTGAGATGTCACGTAAGTTACCTCCTATATTTTCAATTCTTGCACTTCTTTTCCCTAGGTTATGTCAAGTAACTAAGAGTATATTCTTTTGCAGTTATTACTAATACAGGTTCTAGTTGAATTCTTGCCTTAGAAGATTTGATTAAGTCCCTCAAGAAACGAGATGTTCAAGTAAGCCGGTAGTATATAAATTCTATATCTTTTGTTAAAGTTTTGGTACTTTTTTTTTGCTTATTTTGCTTGAAGTTAGCTCCAGAAGATTTTGAAACTGTTTGTTTAACTAATTATTAGTCCCCCTCCTATTTTATCAGTTTATTGCTTCTACTTCAGCGTTCTAGTGTTGTTAGCGGTCAACTTTGGTGCAAGTTTAACTTCTATTAATCATGGGGCTGGATTGAAGCTTATACTTTATTTTTGTAATTCTAATGTTAGAAAACTTATTGAGGTTGACTTAACTTTAATAGTTACATATGTGGTCTTTTTCATTAATATATAGCTAGAACTTATGCCGCCACGTAGAATAATTTGTAAGTTTTGTGATGATGAAACAATTCTGTACTTTAGTTCTCATTCATGTGAGAGTATCTATTAACTTCTGTTTAATGTTGTTGTTACTTGTTAAACCAAGTGACATATCTATTTGTTAGACGATTTGGAGTTTTCGTTTATTTATGTAACTGGATTTGTCCAACAACTTCTCTATAATGCTATTGTTAGACTATGCTATTCGTTTGCAACTTATTCATTGAATGTTTTTGTTTAATTGTTTCAGCATAGCAATGTGAAGAGCGAGTCTGCTTCTCCCGTAAGTGTAAGAGTATCATCAAGTGACGGCAGTACAAATCACCACGCAAGTACTTTAGTTTTTTGTATATTTATTCATTGAGGAACTACTCTAGATTGTCTAATATTAAAGTTATTATGAACTTTATGTGTTGTATAACTTCAGTTTTATTTCAATTTGATTTGTAATGTTTGTTACACACTTGCAATAAATATTTTAATGAAATTTGATTTTGGTTGTATGAGTTATTTAGTAAAATTAGAATCCTAAAATTAAAATCTTGAAATACATATTGCGGTATTTATAAACGGTCAATATTAAATATTTTTTTTTAACGATTGAGTTCAAATTGTGGGGGTTATAAATCCCCACAAATAATTTTTTTTAAACACTAAGATCATATTATTGGGGTTACAAACTACCACTAATTGCCTTTGAAAACTGCCACAAATTGAAATTTTAATTTGTGGCGGTCGTCGTGGAGGTTTTAAAAAACTGCCACATAAATACTCGTGGCGAACATAGCTGTAGCATTTTTTAAAACCGTCACGATTCATTTTGTGGAGATTGAAAACTGCCACAAATCAACCAAAAAAAACCCCCCACAAAATGAGCATTTTTTTGTAGTGTTGGTCGCAACTTTACAAAGAGGCACGAGGCAAAGAGGAACGGAATAGCATACCCACGAGGCAGTTAGATACGAGAACCTCAACCTAATTGAGGAGTTGAAGAGACACGGTCAGAATGAATCAAGGCAGAATAAAGGGCAGGTTCAAAGATCTACAATCAATGAGCTAAACGTTACATAATCTTCACACAACAGTTACGATTAACCATTGTAACGTTATATTAATGCCATCATTAGTCATTAATGCTAAATCATTAAGAAGAGTAGGCGTTATATTAAGGAATCCCCTATAAAAGGGAATAAAATATAACTTGTAAGAACACGTTCGAACCACTATTCAATTACACTTACTTTTACGCATCTTTGCTGCTTTCTATTTACAAGTTTGATTATACTTATTAGCTTATTTTATTGGTTATCAGAAGCCCGAGTACTTCTTAAAATAGCTTTGGCAGAGAATTCAATTCTTTGGTTAAATAAATTGGTTCCATTACCGGAAATCTGATAATCTTTGTTTTTTCTCAAACAACTTTTTGTGAATCATGTCGAATGCCAATGACAACAACCAACAGACAACTGGAACTCCTGTTCCATTGCCTCAGGGATCCCCACGAGGTTCAAGGGATCAATCCCCAAGGAGGTCTATGACTCAAAACAATGATCACAATGGAAATGAACAAACAGGAGAACAATACCCTGTAAAATAAATGGTTTGTGAATATGTGAATGAAGCCTTACATCCTTTCATGAGGGGGCTACTAGCTGTATCACCTACGCCTACTCTTAACAACATAGCAACTGTGGAAAATATACAATCTGGATTAGCAAACTCAAGAAGTAGAGGCACTCTGAATAAGTCTCTCGAAGCAAGACCAGGTATGTCCAATAATTCAGATTTACAATCTTTATTACCAACCTTGCAGAAACAGGTGAAGGGACAAAACGATCGAATCGAGCAAATTCCTGTAGTACCACTTATCATCGAAGGTATTGATGTTGATAGATATTCTCAACAACCTTGGAAGCCAAGTGCAACACTCTTGCCTATTTCCAAGAAATTCAAAATGCATGATATTCCCAATTACGACGGGACAACCGATCCACGTGATCATGTCACCGTTTTTACTACAGGAGTAAAAGGCAACGACTTGACTAAACAAGAAATTGAATCAATACTTGTCAAGAAGTTCGGAGAGACACTCACCAAAGGAGCGCTAACATGTTATTCTCTTTTACCCAAATATTCTATTGACTCTTTTGCTGAGCTTGCAGATTCTTTTATAAAAGCACATTTCGGTGCACAAAAAATCGAAAAAATAATGGAAGACATATTCAAAATAAAACAAGGAGACACGGAGTTGCTCCGTGAGTTTGTAGACAGGTTTCAATGAGAAAGAATGTTGCTACCAAGAGTGTCTGACAATTGGGCAGCAATGGCATTTGCAAGTAATTTAAATGATAGAAGCTCGGAAGCCACGAGAAGACTCAAGGAAAGCTTGAGAGAGTTCCCAGCCACAACATGAATGATGTCTATAACAGGTACATCACCAAGTTACGAATAGAAGAAGATACCATTGCTCAATCAAAAGCAGAAGATAGGACCAGTTCTAGACGCTCCGAACCAGAAAGGAGAACCGGTAAAAACAGGTACGATCCATATATGGGACCTTCGAGACGAGAAACTCGTTCCAAATTTGAAAACACACGGTCAAAATACAGACTGTCAAATAGAGATACGAGCTCATCCTCATCAAGATCCATAAAGTATCGAGATGAACGAAATAAAGGTAACGCAAGAATTGGAGACTACAACTTCAATGTAAGTACTTATGTGATGACCCAAGAGGTCATTTTATGAATTTAGACTCTATTCTAGGCTTATTAGCCATAAAAAGATTAATTTTAACTACCTCGATTTGTGTGCGTAGTCCGGGCATGAAATCGGAAAGCTTTTATGTTAAAATATAAGAAACAATAATTTTAAAATTACAAAATTTGGTTTTAGATGACTTGAGTCAACATTTTGAGTAAACGGACTCAAATCTGTGTTCCGACGATCCCAGAAGGTCCGCAATAAAATATGAAACCCGGGCGTATGCCCGAAAATGAATTCCGAGGTCCCAAGCCTTAGATCAATTTTTGAAAGAAATTGTTTTGCTGAAATATTTATAAAATAATGAAAAGAATTAATGTTTGAAGTCATTGGTATCGGGCCCGTATTTTGGTTCCGGAGATCGGTATAGATTTTTATGATATTCATGCCTTGCCTGTGAAATTTGGTGAAATACGGAGTTCGTTTGACATGATTCGGACATCCGGTTGAAAAGTTATGAACTATAAGTGTTCTCGAGGAAAATAATGAGTTTTGAGGTTTAATTCGTTGTTTTACATGTTATTTTCATGATTTGATCGAAGGAGCAAGTCCATATTATGCTTTTAGACTTGCGTGCATGTTTGATTTAGAGCCCCGAGGGCTCGGGTGAGTTTCAAATAGGTTTGGGTTGTGTTGCGCTCGTTCTTTCTTATGCTTCGACGTCGTTTCTTCAAGCATAAATGATATCATATTGAACAAATGAGCTTCGATTTATCTTTTGAATGT
>ML257668.1:75097-148147 GCA_005239495.1 Nicotiana undulata | reverse complement strand
ATTTACCGTTAAACTGGGCCGGGCCGGGCCGGTTTAACCGGTTCAGGTACTGTTCATTCGAAATGGGTTGGTCCGGTCCGGTTACCCCTTTTACAAAACTAATCCGTTCCAACCCCCCTAACCCCTTAACCCAGCCCCCCCCGGCCCCTTATGATCCGGGCCGATCCGGTCCCGGTTTGAACCGGTCTAGGCCGGTCCGGTCCCGGGTTGAACCGGCCCTTTAGCCACCTTTATATTTGATTGGCCAGAACATGTCACTTGCACACGTGGCGCGGTTTCATTGGCCTTTTAATGTGACTTGGCATGCTTTGTCATTTTGACACATGGCATGATTCTATTGGCTCTTCCGCATGACTTGGCGTGCCACGTCATTTGACACGTGGCACCAAACTGGGCCTCTTGAAGGATGACATTTCTGGCTTAATAAAGTGGGCTCATCACTTTAGTCCAATTAAATGGGCTAGTCCGATGGATTAAGACTTATTTATTTAATCTATATATATTGGACTTATATAATTAATCCAATTATATTAGCCCAGAACATTTATTTGGACTAAAATATTTAAATATAGTCCAAATTATTTTATTGAATTTAAATTCAATAAATTTTGCATGCCTACAATATTTCCTAAGAGGATGTGCATATAATATAATGGAAGGGAACAACCAATACTATAATAGAATAACCTAACCGTAATTTGAAAACTAACAAAGGCAGCAGGAATTTGATATTAAAATAAATAAATAATTGTGCTATTAATTAACCTATTAAAGAAAATATTCAATTTAATTCTTTTTCAATTCATCGTATTAGTAAATTTATTTCAAATTGACAAATAACTTTTGAAAGAAAAATTAACAATTATACTTCAGGTTCAAATAATCTAATTTAATATAAAAAAAATATAAATATGATCTTATCATTTTACTTAATTATATCAAGCATATGCTAATTAATTAAAAATTTAAAATGATAATTAAATAACTTCGACAAGTGGGGCAAAGCGAGATATCATAATAAATGAGGATGATGTAGGACATGATTTCTTCTTAAGCTAGCTAAATAGTGTTGGGTTTTAAAGCTTAAATGTAGCTTAAAAAAGGGTGGATGGGGAATGGAGGGAAAATGAAATATTTGAGTTTTCTTCCTTGACAAAGGGACATTGTCCCATATTAGAAGTGGAAAAGGTTTTTGATGGGTATATATACAATTGCTCTTCTTCTAGCTCTTAAAGAGTTAAGAAGGAGACAAGCCTCGCGCTGTCGTCGTCATAGTCGCTCGCTCGGCTTTGGCTTTGACTTCGGTCAAATGATTGATTGATTAATTTTCTGAACCAAATTTATTTGTTAATAGTAAATATTAACAAAAATATTAATAAAAATCATTTTTTATAAACAAAAAATTAATATTAAATCCAAAATTCCCGGTTTATTGTTGCATAAATAGTCATTTACGTTATGGCTGTTTTACATAAACAGCCCTTTTGAAGAGTTGCACCTCTTCAGTTTGAGCTCAACATTGGCAATAAATACCAGTCCATTCTTTCAGATTTTTCATACGAATTTCTGAGTTCTCCTCCTTTCTTCTGTATTATTTTAACTACAAAGAAAGCAACAGTAAGTGTGATATGCTACCGAACTTTGTGTTCGCTGAAACACTAGGGTTTGAAGTACCGCTACACCAGTGTGTAATTCGTTCTATCCTGGGAGGAAATAATCCACAACCTTGGGTACTAGGAGGGGATTAAATTCCTTAAGGAAACATTGGGAATTCAGTGGGCTCGGATTAAATTCTGTTTCTTTTACATTTATGTTTATATGTTATTTTATCTTCTTCATAGTTATTTTACAAATACAGTTTACTAACAAATAGGATTAATGACATTCATCATTTTCAAGACCTTACGTTTTTTCCTATAATATTTTTAACAACTCATACACACTGATTAATATGGATATACAATATTTAAAAATTATATGTTCATGAATATAGAGTACACGTGCAAAACACGTACCATGAGACTAGTAAATATAAATACATAAGATCAAGTGAAGACGATACTCAATATTGGTAGAGGACTAGAGGGAGATAAAAAGACAATCTGGAGGCGATTTTTCTTTTTCCTGCTAAAAATCCTTTTATCTTCTTTTTAATTTTTGGGCTCAAAATATAGTGTTTTTTTTTACATGAAGAATTCCAAATAGCCACCCACTCAATCGCTTATATTAAAAATGGCCAGTGAATGTATAAATATGTGCATAATACATGTATTAGATATGTATAATTAATGTATAATTTATGTATATAGCTAGAAAACGTAAACAATAAATATAGTCGGCTCTTTGTGTAAAAATTCCTTTTTTTATTCGTCCATTTTCCACGTCAGTTGCGAGTTTACTCCATTATTTGTTAACTTCAAGTGCTCAATAGTTTTCAGTAGGGGTGTTCATAAAAACCCAAAAAATTGAACCAAACCGAAAACCGAACCAAACCGACCAAAAAACCGATACTTTTTGGGTTAGGTTTGGTTTTGGTTTTAAATTTTAAAAACCGATCAAATTTGGTTTGATTTTGGTTTTGATCAAACAATAACCGGAAAAAATCAAACCAAACCGACTGTAAAAGTAGCTATTTAAATTTATTATTACACACACACACATATATATGTATATATATATATGTATATATATATATATATATGTATATTTTTATATAAAGTTTTTAATATTTTATATTATATGCTAGTCATTTGTATTTTTAGTCTAGTTATTTGTTATTGTAATAGTCTAATTCTTTGTCTTCTAGTTTTAATTATAGTTTTCTTTTGCTAAGTACAAACATTTGTTTCATGTTAAAAATAATCGATTTTTAATTGAGTACTTTAATTATTCATCACTATTTGAGTCAATTACCATCAATATATCTTGGTAAATGAAAGATTTCTCAAAGAGCAATTGGTTTGATAGCAATACGTTGAAAATGTAGTCACCGGAATATGCGTTTGGTAATGTATGTCTCATATTTAAGAAAAAATCGATAAATAACCGAAAAATCGACAAAAACCGAATCGATAAAAAACCGACTTAATTGGTTTGGTTTGATTTCAATATTTAAAAAACCGACTTATTTGGTTTGGTTTCTTTTTAGGGAAAACCGACTCAAACCGAATCATGAACACCACTAAGTATCAAATCGACCAAATTGAACAAATGATAGTATTCCTCCTGGAAGCGAAGGCAGGAGCAAAGCCTATTGATTCACCAGTTTGCTAACCTACTTGTCGGCTACCCGCACTCTGTAACCAAAATAGGGCTCTGGACGTAAAACCACCCGCTTTTAGAAGTCTGGAAAGCGGCGCCTAAACTAGTCGGACTTGCTTGAATCAATAGGCTTACCGGACTTCTCTGTCTATTCAATTGATTTTGTTGCAGACTCTTCCCCACGCCTATTTGTTCCCCCGACCCTGTAGCTAAAGTCAAGCCTCTTCATTCATTCATGGCAATCGTTCTAGTAAGGAAGAAGTGAGCTCTAGCCTTAGTCTTAGCTTGGTTCGAAGTATAGGGAGAGAGGGAGACCACTGAATCAGTTGGCTCAACTCTGAAAACTGAGTGACGAGAATCTGTCTTCACAAACCTGCGAAACTTCCCCTTAAGCTGATCAAGCTGCTGATCACTCTGGTCACCCAGATCTTGCTGACTCTATTAAACTAGTTGTTAGTCACAATTGAGATGCTTATAGGAAAAATATGATAACTTTAGGGGGCTATTTGACCCTTTTGTATCTAGCGTATGTACTTGATTAGGCTACATTTCGATCACGACGATGTCGTTTTATCTGACTGAACTTGTTTACGATGTCGTTTTGATTAAGCCTGCAAAATAGGGTCTTGCATAAATGTAACATTTCTACGCTTACGACCTTTAGCTAGGGTTTCTCCTATTTTTTTATCTGCGTTGTTCCTTCGAAGGTCGCACTATAGGGTTCATTAACGAAGCTTCAAATCGACTCGATAGGTTGAAATTTCAAATTCTCATCTAATCAGTTTCAGATTTTCTCAACGAAATTCTCAGAGCTATGTACGGATCAAGAGGGTAAGTTCACCTAATTCCCTTTTGTTAATAAATTAAATCCCAGACCCACGGTGTGGGATAATACTGGGTATGTTTTTGTTGGTGTTGTTGATAAATTAAATGTGTTGCTGATGATATGAATTGAGATTTTTGTTTTGTTTAGGCGATTTCCCCCCTTCTTGTATATTGTTTTGATGCATGTTTCTTCAATTGTTCGACTACTGCTTGATTTTGCGATTGATCGTGTAACTTACTTTAAAAGAAAAATTATTGTTATAGAATGAAATGGCTCAATTGAAGGGGAGCCTTGGCGTAACAGGTGTTCGAGCCGCAGAAACAGCCTCTGGCATAAATGCATGGTAATGCTTCGTACAATAGACCCTTGTGGTCCGGCTCTTCCGCCGACCCCGCGCATAGTTGGAGCTTAGTGCACCAGGCTGACATTTTTTTTTATGGCTCAAATATAGTAGTATGGATATACAAGATTCATACCAAATATGAGAGGCCGATGTAGCCCTAAAATTACGGCTTTATCTGAATCTAGTAACTTTGGCTCATACTTTGAATGTGTTAAGAATTCACTAAAGAAGTACAACTAATAGATTTAGAACCAAGTAAATCAAATAGGTTGTGATAGAATTCGGAACTTGAACCTTTAATGTCCAAATCCCGAATCCGCATCTGCAATATCATCGACCCTAACTAGTTCGGAATGAGGCTTAATTGGTTGTCTGGAGTTAAGCCTGTAAACAATAATTGAGGCTTCCCTATTGAGTGGAGTGGGAAGCTGTAAAGACAAAATCTTTGACATTTTCAGTTCTCATAGTTAGCGGACCTTTAGGGTGTTGTTGAAAGAGTAATAAGAATCTGTTAAAATAAGGTTTTCTTTGCTTTTGTTAACAGAAGAACCTTAAAAATAAAATCTTTGACCTTTTAATTTCTTATAGTTATCAGACTTGTAGGGGGCTGAGGAAAAGTTATAAAAATTTGCAAATTAAGGTTCTCTTTACTTTTTATGAACATAAAACCTCATCAAATCTTTGAATTTATAATTTTCACATAGTTATCACATTTTGTTGGGGCTTATGCGACTAATGTGAATTCCTGATTTCTAGAGTTTAAGTTACATAATTAGACTCCCTTTGCCTTGGGATTTTTTGGTATTTTCCCCCTTTTGACGGAAAGCCGGAAGAATTCTTAGTTCAAAATGGTCTATTGATGTGGCTAACTGGTTATGTGCCTTACGTGGATGAATTTGCTTGTCGCTAGAGATTTCGAACTAGAAAAGGACAAAATAGTTTCTTTCATGGATTTTTTTTAGAAGTTTGTGTGTTGGGCATAATCCGAGAATATCTCTCTTATTTACTGTGTTCATTTCTGTGGTAATTTGTTATTATGTTTTTTGGGATGCATGTGAAATGTTGTGATTTTCTTTTTAGAATAAGTGGTATTGGAAACTAGGAATTGTAGGAAACATATGGGTTGGGCTTGGTTTTATTAACAAGGTTGAGTGGGGGATTTTTCCTTTTTTTTGGGTATGAATAATTGAAGGGCAATGTTGGGGAGCGGGGGGGTTTCAGACGGGTACGAGATCGGCTCAAAGAGACCAAGAATGATGGAATCAAATCCCTACTTCGCAGTGAGCAGCGGTTCAAGTGGTTATCACCAGCCTTATGGCTATGGAAGCAGATTTCAGCCCTCCGGATTTCCTGTTGTTCGTTTGAGGGGTCTTCCATTCAACTGCAGTGAAATTGATGTTTACAAGTTCTTTGCGGGTCTGGATATTGTGGATATTTTCCTGGTCAACAAGGATGGACGGTTCACCGGTGATGCTTTTGTTGTCTTTGCTGGTCACATGCAAGTTGATTATGCTCTTCAAAGGGACAGGCAGAACATGGGGAGGAGATATGTAGAAGTTTTCAGCTGCAAGAAGGAAGAGTATTACGAAGCTATAGCCGCTGATGTGAAGGAAGGAGGTTATGATTATGAATATCGCGCTTCCCCTCCTCCATCTCGATCAAAGAGATCTATGAACAAAGATCAAATGGAGTACACTGAGATACTGAAATTGCGAGGTCTCCCGTATAGTGTTAGAAGAACAGATATTGCCAGGTTTTTCGGTGAGGAATTCAACATTTCAGCTGACAAGGTACACATTGCATACCGCCCCGATGGAAAAGCTACTGGAGAGGCTTATGTGGAATTTGCCTCTGCTGAAGAGGCCAAGAAAGCTATGTGCAAGGACAATATGAAGATTGGATCTAGGTACATTGAGCTATTTCCTTCACATCCAGATGAAGCTAGACGAGCTGAGTCAAGGTCACGACAGTGATGCTAATTATTTCTGGTGGTGTGGAGCATTTTTAAGCATCATATATTTCGTTCACCTCTTTCTCTTTGGGATAGTGTTGCACTTGTTAAAGACCGTCTTCCTTTGCACCCCCCTCTGAAGTATGTTTTTTTAGACAAACTGATATTGAACAGCTATGTAAGTTGTGGTTCTCACTCTCGGATATCTTAGTTTTGGGTTTTGCTTAATTTGCTTTGAACTCTTTTCCATCCATTGATTTTCTGTTTTCGAGTTTTCTTTTTGTTCTTATGAGAATGGGAAGGACTAATTTTGATTACTGTTATTACTGTATTTTTTTGCGGTGGCTGGAATTTCTTCACCCTTATTCCTGTCCCGAGATCTACTGTCTCCGGATGGTGTATTTTATTTCTTACTATCTACTCCTATAAGCTACAAAAAGAAACATAATGAGTTAAACCCATCGACAGAGAAACCACAATCTTCACAGAAAACTTGAAGCTTCTTTTCACATTATCATTTGTTGACAACTTTGCCATACACATACACATGATACAACGACAAGGTCTAGTTTTTCTACTCAGTGGAATATGCTTCAAGAATGGATTAACATTTTAGTTGTCGCTGCAACTCAATTTTAAAAACTTTTTAGATGAGATCTGGGGCGGATTTAGGGGGCGGAAGGGTGTTCACCCGAACTTTCTTCGTCGAAAAATTACACTGCACATGTAAGGCATAATTTGTGGTCAAGGGGGTTCAAAACCGGTCATTGACTCTATTCCCACTAGCTACAACTCTTTTAACATTTTCCTTTTTTTGAACCCCCTTGGCAATAATCCTGCCTCCGCCCCTGAATGAGATGGTCATAAATTTCAAGCTCAAAAAGAATTTCTATATACATGGCTAATGAAAAAAAAAAATCAAACTCGCATGTGAGGGCACACATGAAGACCAATTGACTGACCTTGGTTTTAATAATATTTTTTTTTCTCTTTCAAATTGAAAATTTTGGTGACGGAACTACGTCGTACGTACTATAGCTATTACTCAATTGACTTAACTTCTTGGTCCTCCAAAAGTTGTGAACATTTGGACTGCTTGACTTTGAGCCATTAAATTAAACTCAAGTTACTCGCCAGTCATTGTTCTTTTCTCTTCATGTAAACTAAACAAAAGAAAGAATTATGTATCACTATGGTTATTGTGTGTTGAGAATGATTCCACTACTCTTTAACCTCAAATTTCGTACTCAAGCCTTTAAAATGAAAAAAGAAATCTTGTTAAGAAACTACTCTCATTTAATGGATCTTACGCTGGGAGAAATTAAAAAATGGTCAGATTTACAAGTGGTCATTCAAAAATAGTCACACTTTCAAAAATAATCGAAATTTAGCCATTTTTCATGTAAAGATAAATCTGACCGAAAACACTGTTCTAAATCCGGAAAATATTCCAGTATATTATACTGGAGTTCCAGCATAAGTATACTGGAACTCCAGCATATTATAATGGAGTTCCAGCATAATTACACTGGAATTCCAACATAAGTATACAAGAACTCTATCATAATATACTGGAGTTTCAACAAAGTATACTAGTCCAGTATAATATGCTGGAAGTTCATACACAGGTGCTCGAATCTTCAGTATATTATGCTGGAACTTTCCGCGTGTTGGAGTTCCATCATAATATGCTGGAAGTTCATACATAGGTGCACCGAACTCCACTATATTATGCCGGACTGGTCTCTATTACAACAAAATAGTGGCTATTTTTTAATGACTTGGCAAACGCTGGCTATTTTTGAATGAAAACTGGCTAGCCCGTGCTTTTTTTACCCTTACGCTGCACGAACTTGAATTAGTCGGGACTCGAAACTACGGGACACTGAATGAGGTAAAAGAAGAAAGAGATATGTAACTATCAATAAATAAATAATATGGACTTTGTATATAGATAGTGACGGAAAAATGAAAATTTGAGTAATTTGACATTATGATCTTATTTTCCGTTTGGAGTTTGGTTGAATTGCTAGGCAATGATGAATGTTGCATTGCACTTGTAAATATGTCATATATACTCGGAGCTAATTGACTCTTCATTCACTTTTTTTTTCCAAATGGAAAAAGCTACATGCTCTTTGTAAACAAAGTCCATACCTCCAAGAAAAAGAAGGCTAATTCTAGTCAGCAATCCATTTTATTAATTAACGAATCATATTCATTCTAGTAACTCAAAAAAGATTAAGAGAAAGATACCCAAAATAGTGTCTAAAACAAACTCTAAAACAAAAGCGGATTCAAGGTTTAAGTTCAGTCTATAATGTTCTTAGCGCCTAACTCATTATACTTTAAGAGAATGGGCTCTAATCTAAATTTTATTAATATTTCAGTAATTTTTTTATGTGTATATTTATATTTCACGTTCAAAATATTATATTCCGTTGCTATCCGCCAAAAGATTAGTCACACAAAAACGGATGTAGTATATTACCTGCGGGATTAATTGAATTAAAGTTATTCACTAAAATAATATGAACACTTGATTGAATTATCAACCAATTCAGTAAGATGAAGAAGAAGAACAATAGTAAGCAGTAACATAAATGATATGAAGAAGAAGAAGGAACAAACGAGTAGAGAGAGAATTAGTGGAGAGTGACTTTTTATTTCTTTTTAATGTGTTAATCTTTACATAGTAATGCTATGTATATATATCAACAATTTCTTAAACCTTTCATTAACCATCTAACTAACTCTTAATCCTAACTTAACTAACTCTTCTAACAACCATTAAAAACTTTAACTAACTTTTAACAACTTAACATATAAAGACTATTCTATCCTTACTTTACTTAACACTCCCCCTCAAGTTAGGTGGTGGAAAAATATTAAGCATCCCTAGCTTGGATTTCAGATACTCATGTTGAACTTTAGTTAGTCCTTTTGTAAGAACATCTGCTGGTTGATCTGTGGTAGAAATATATTTTGTAGCAATAAGACCTTGTTGAATTATTTCTCTCACAAAGTGGCAATCTATCTCAATGTGTTTTAGTCCTTTCATGATAAACATGATTAGCAGCTATTTGTATAGCTACTTTGCTATCACTATGAATATCAATAGGTAGTTTAATATGAAATCCAACTTCTTTTAGCATGCCATGAAGCCAGATTAATTCAGCAACAGTTATTGCTAAACTTCTATACTCAGCTTCTGCAGAGCTCCTAGATACAGTAATTTGCTTTTTATTTTTATTTTCAGAAGACCAAAGAATCACCAACTTTAATTAGGAATCCTGTCACTGATTTTCTTGTCTATGGACATGCAGCTCAGTCTGCATCACAGAATGCAGTAATAGTGTTAATATGATTGTTGGACAATAGAATTCTTTGGCCAGTTTGATTCTTTATATACTTGACAATTCTCAAGGCAACTTGCATATGAGACTATTTTGGTTGCTGTAAAAATTGACTTAGAGTCTGAACCTCAAAGGCAATATTTGGTCTTGTTACTGTTAGGTAGAGAAGTTTTCCTATTAGCCTTTGAAATGAAACTTGACAACCAATGGATCATTGTCTACTAATTTTCATGTTTGATCAGTATACTCATCATACTGTTTAGAAGTGAGCTTCACATTGCTATCAATAGGAGTTATTGCTGGTTTTGCTGTTGCAAGTCCAACTTCTGAAGTTAACTCTAAAGCATATTTCCTTTGATGCATTACCATACCTTTCTGTGATCTAGCAAATTCAATTCCCAAGAAGAACTTCAGCTCTCTCAAATCTTTTATTTTGAAAGCAATTTGTAAAGATGTTTTTGTTTCTAAAATAAGTACTAGACTATCTCCTGTAATTAGTAGATCATCTACATACACTAACACAATAATAATCCCTTTAGTAGTCTTTTTGATGAACAATGAATGGTCAAACTGACTTTGTTTGAAATTGAATTTCTGAAGAGCCTCACATAACTTTGTATTCCACTGTCTAGGAGCATGTTTAAGTCCATGTAGGGATTTAATAAGTCTGCATACTTTATTCTCCCCATGGCTTCTAAATCCCTGAGGTAAATCCATATAAATTTCATTAAGTAGATCTCCTTGAAGAAAGGCATTGTATACATCCATTTGATGTATACGCCATTTCTTAGAAGCTGCAATACTTAACACAGTTCTTACTGTAACCATTTTCACTATTAAAATATTTATTGATAATCAATTCCTTCAGTTTGACTGTATCCTTTAGCTACTAATCTAGCTTTAAACCTCTCAATATCACCTGAAGCTTTGTATTTTATTTTGTAAATCCACTTACATCCAATAGGTCTCTTACCTTTTGGAAGAGTTACAATAATCCTATGTGTGATTGTTTTCCAGTACTTTTATCTCTTCATTCATAGCATCTATCCACTTAGGATCCTGTACAACTTCAGAATAACTAGCAGGTTCTGTGATTGAAGAAGTTGTTGCAACATATGCTTGATACTTAGAAGATATCCTGTCATAGCTTATGTATTTATCTAAGGCATAGGAGACATCTTGATGAATATTTAAGGATACAAAATATTTCATCCATAATGGAGGATGTTTTCCTCTGCATGATTTTCTAATTTGAGGTTGTATTTGTATTTGATTTTCTGTAGACACATGAATATTTCTTCTATAGATGTCTGCTGAATTTCTGTAGATGGTTGATTATATTCTTCTTGTGCCTCTGAATAACTATAATTTGTTAGCATATCTGAACTATTTTCAACTTCTATATTTTGATCAACATGTACCTGTTCCCTTTCATTTTCATTTGAAGAACCATTGTATGTAGTGCCTGCTGATCTTATTTCACAGAGTAATTCACAGTTATCATATAAAACTCCTGGTTTGGTTGTGTTATCAACAAACACAAGTTTTAAAATGTTAGCTTTATTTGCAAATGAAAATATATCTTCTCTAATATAACATCTCTGCCAACAAAAAAGATTGGTTAGTTAAATCATATAGTATATAACCTTTTTGAATTTTTGAGTAACCCATGTGAACTGATGCTCTTGATCTAGGCAGTAATTTGTCTTATTCTTGAACAATTTTAGCAAAACACAAACAATCTAACACCTTAAGATGATGAATGACGGGTTTTCTTTTATACAGTTTTTCAAATGAAGACATATTACCAATAACTGAACTAGGCATTCTGTTTATTAGATAGACTGTTTCTAAGACACAACATCCCCAGAATTTAATAGGAATTTGAGCTTGAAATCTCACAGCTCTTGTGACTTCTAATATGTGTCTATGTTTCCTCTCAGCAACTCCATTTTGCTGAGGGATATAGACACAAGTTCTCTGATGAATAACACATAATTCTTTGAACACAGATTCACATACAGAGTTTACAAACTCTGTTCCATTATCAGTTCTAACTACCTTTACTGTTTTTTCAAATTGAGTTTTGACATATTTAAGAAAATTCTGAATCAATACACAAACATCAGACTTTTGCTTCAGTAAAAATATCCATGTCATTCTTGAATAGTCATCTACAATAGTCAGAAAGTATCTATCTTCATCCCATGTAGGTACTTTATATGATCCCCACAACTCTATATGAATTAGATCAAAACAGTTTTTACTTTGAATACTACTTGTAGGAAAAGGTAATCTAGTTTGTTTGGCACATGGACACTGTGCATTTATTTATTCTATCTTTGATAGTTTCTAAATCTGATTGAATAAGCTTTTTTAATACTTGAGTAGATACATGTCCTAATCTTCTATGCCACAAGCCTATATTTATGTTTCCAGCTTCAACTGTCTCATTACTTCTTGCAATTAATGCCTTCAATTTCCCTTTTTAACTTGAGTCAGTGTATAGAAGGTAAAGTCCACCATCCTCTTTACCAATCCCCTTCACCTTCCCAGTGAAGAGTTCTTGAAACACACAAAAATCAGTAAAGAAAGTAGCTGAGCACTGTAACTCTTTAGTTAGTTTTGAAACTGATAAAAAAAAATATTTAAATTGTGGAACATAGAATACATTAGTTTTAAACTATCTACTAAAATTGAGCTGGATCCTATATGTATAACTACTGTAATATTTCCATTAGGCAGCAAAATTTTCTTTGAGTTTTCTGTTTCTGTAATTGTATTTCTCTTTAGGAGATTTATGTCTGAGACCATGTGATTTGTAGCACCTGTATCTATAATCCATTGTTTAATGCAATTAGTAATTAGTAAGACATTTTCCATACCTGTTGCATTTGCTGAAAATGCAGGATTATTAGATGCATTTTTGTTCAATAGTTGAAGGATTTGTTCATATTGGTTCTCTGTAAGCGCATAGTTTGCCAATTGGCTCATAGAATTATCATTGCTTGAGTTGTTTGTACTGCCTTCAGTAGTTATATTATTTTCATAATTGAATGTTGACCCTTGTTGACCATCTTGATTTCCTGAATTATGTTCAGTATTACACATTTCTGTTAGTACATTGGCATTGTAAACTGCACTTGTATTTGAGTTACCATATCCTTTTCATTTGCTCTTGAAATCTGTTGGATATCTAACTACCTTGTAGCAATTTTTCTTGCTATGTCCCTTTATTTTGCAAACTTTACAAAACAGATAAGTATTTCTTCTAAATCTTTTATTGTAATTCTGAGATCCTCAAGTTTTAGAATACATTGCTGCTTCATAACTTCCCATCTGAACTGTAGGATTTGCACCTAGAATCTATGTAGTTGCAGCTATAAATTTTTGACATTCATTACTTACAATTAAGGCATATGCCGGATAAACAGTAGGAGTAGGACATCTCATCATAATTTGGCTTCTTGCTTGTGAATAAGAATCGTTTAGTCCCATCAAGAATTGGTATAGTTTCAATTTCTGCAGATAAGCTACGAACTCTCTTGATTTTGGACAATCACACCTTGGGCTGGTACTAATGCTTCAAACTCTTCCCATAGGTCTTTTAATTCTGAAAAGCATACTGACACAGATGTTGTTCCTTGTGTCAGTGTAGCAATTTCTTTGTGGAGATTAAAGGTTCTTGAACCGTCAATCTTGTTAAATCTTTCGGCAAGATCTTCCCATGCCACTTGAGCACTAAATGCATATATGATTCCACCAAGTAATCCTTTTGCAACTGAATTCATAATCTAAGAAAGAACTATTGCATTCACTCTTTTCCAGTAATTCCACATCATTTTTGGGAATCTTTCCTTCTTGCATGTGTCATCTAGTAACCCCAACTTGTTCCCTCCCAGCAATGCACCCCTTATCGATCTGAACCAAATAAAATAGTTCTCTATCCCAATCAATTGGAACGAAATAATCCGAATCCCACTC
This sequence comes from Nicotiana undulata, assembly GCA_005239495.1. Classification (NCBI taxonomy): domain Eukaryota; kingdom Viridiplantae; phylum Streptophyta; class Magnoliopsida; order Solanales; family Solanaceae; genus Nicotiana; species Nicotiana undulata. Next base: position 134,426 of record ML257668.1, on the reverse strand, counting down.
ACTTTTGTAGGAGACAAGAACAAGGGATGATTGTAGTCAATTCCACATTGACTCGATTCCCTTGATTAACTCCAGATGGTGTTGCATGCTCATTTAGAAGGTGATTTTCTGGTGTTTGGACCACTGTATCGCAATTTTTCTTTATCTTGCTCAAGATTAGAACATAACAACAGGATTTTGAAAAAAAACAAGAATTATTTATGACTTGAATCGTTTGGATTGTGATGAGCTACGATTAGGTATTGTGTTGGCTCTGATACCATGAAGTTATTCACTAAAATAATATGAACACTTGATTGAATTATCAACCAATTCAGTAGGATGAAGAAGAAGAACAGTAGTAAGCAGTAACAGAAATGATATGAAGAAGAAGAAGAATGAACAAACGAGTAGAGAGAGAATTTGTGGAGAGTGATTTTTTATATCTTTTCAATGTGTTAATCTTTACATATTAATGGTATGTATATATATACAACAATTTCTTAAACCTTTCATTAACCATCTAACTAACTCTTAATCCTAACTTAACTAACTCTTCTAACAACCATTAACAACTTTAACTAATTTATAACAACATAACATATAAAGACTATTCTATCCTTACTTTATTTAACGTGAACCCATAACTTTCGACCCGGAGTAAATTTATATGTAAAAATTCATTAAAATTACAAAAATAATAAATATGAGCCCATAAATTTAAAATACAATGGATTCAATATTAAAAATCTTAAAATTTGAACCCACATAGTTCAAATTCTGGACCCGCCTATTTAAGTCACACGTGCCTCTCACAAAAATAACAAACTTTTAGACTAATATATCTCCCAAAGTAGCCTCTATTAGTGAAATAGTTAGTAGCATCATTCAAATGTCACTTCATTTAATTTGAAAAAGAGATATGTAGTTAATTAATGGACGTAGTCAGTCCATTAATTTAACTAAGCTTGTTTTCTTGACCAACGTTTACATGTTTACACTGCTTTTCACTCTATATCTTTATGATTATGCGGCTAGGTATTATTGTGTCGTTACATCTATAAGCGGATCCGGAATTTAAAAGTGGCGAGGACATGAGTGTCGAATAAAAATTTGAGTAAATGTTGGTGTTGGAATAGAACTCGGGTTGCATACTATAGGTCGAGTTGTGCCCTGCTAAATCGACTAATACAATTGCCTAAGATTTAAATATTCGGGTGCAAATCAAAGTATATAAATATATATATTTTTTCTGAACTTACTTGGGTTGGTGACCCCCCTACCCAAAAGGTCGGTCCGCCTCTGATTTCATTCGATTTAACAAGTCAGTTTTATCTTTATTTTTTTATAAATGTGATGTCCGGATCAACCTGCGCGTACCTCTGACATTTGATACCTTCCATGTACCGGAAAAGTATGTCCACCAAGTTAGGATAAATAGGACAAAACCATCTACAAATATTTTTATATCCGTTGAAATTTAAATCTAAAACCTCATAATTTTTAATTCGCTTCATTAACCAATAAACCACACTATTTCCTTTTATCTTCCTATGTTTCATTTCAGATTAGAAGTAATCATAGGGGAGATTAGTGGTCAGAGAAACCGAGTAAAGAATCTTTAATTTCTTTGACTTTTGGGTTTGAAACCTTCACTATTTGACTACCTTGGACGTACTATAATATTTTCTACGAAAGTAACATAGTTGTTGATAGCATTTCTTGCTGTTTTTTTAACCAAAGCAGCACAAAATACATTTATTCTAGGAAAGTATCCAATATGTGTGTGAAGCACTTGTTATATATACGAGGAGAATGAGGAAAAATGATATTGTATAGCCGCTCTTATAATAATAGTCAAAATATATATGTTATATATAAAAATTATACAAATTTTACACTTTTTCGGCTACTAAATATGAATAGTTTCTATCACGAGCTAAAAGTGATATTACGATGGAGAAAAAATCTAGAAAATGGCCAGAAATTTAAAATATTATTATATCTTTAACACATGTATCAATTAACATTCAGAAGAGAGATTCCATTCTATATATTAATTATCAATTCTAGAAAGTAGAAACAATACAAAGAAAAAATAAAATAAAGTTCGATTAACCTATTGGTTTTTAATATAATAATAAAGGAAATTCTTACAAAATAATATATTCCTAATGGCGCACCATTTCTTCTTTTAATAGTATTAAATTCTTTTAAAATATTTTGTTCGAAATTCTTCTTTTCTACCATTAAATACTTCCCAAGGGATTACTGTCAAGTAGTTAGAATTTTAGTTGCAAGTTCGGAATAATTGAGCAGTTTTGATTAAAACTTTGTACTAATCCACTTTATATATATAAATAATTTATTCGAAATTTAATAAGCCTCATTTTATTTTCTTTTTTTATTTATTTTTTTATTTATGAAATTTTTTAAGTTTTTGGAGATTCTTTGAAAGTGAATTTTTTCAAAAGATCATTTTTAAAAAAAAATTCATAAAAAGGTTTTATTCCTACTCACAAAGCTGTAATATTTTTTCAAGTAAAATGCATGTCCAAATATTATTTTAAATTTCAAATATCATTTTCTCAACTTAAATCCAGATACTATTTTTTTTCTTTCAAAAATTATAATTTTTATGTCCTAATTCCTCCTAAAATTCAGAATCCATACGCTTAAAATTTTGAATCCGTCTAATGTATATAAGAGAGCAAACCTTAATTTAGTTGCAAATCACTTATAGGAAGAGACAACATAATTGGAACAGTAATTATTTGTACTTTGAAATTTGAATAACCAAGAAACCAGTGATAAAGATAGGCATTTAATAATACAAACCGAAAAAAAGAAGGAAATATATAAATTTAGAGGCCCAATATTTGGCCACGTATCGTTCACTTTTACTATAATTTTTTCTATTTTTCCTATTCGCATCAAGTCGAACATAAGGAAGAAATTACCTAATATTTTTTTATTTGTCTTTGTTGGAATTTTAACTTGGAATTTTATAGTTCTCTGCCTGATTTATTGATCGCTAGGCCATACCCTTAAATACGTGTTACTTTCCGAATTTTTGCATATAACTTAAATACAATTTGTATACTACAATTTTTTGTGTTAAAACACATACAATTTACGTATAACTTGTATATATTTTTATATTATTTATACTCTCGACATACAAAATACATAAAACTTATTGTTATTCTTCTCTTCTGAGTTTCAATTTAAAATTCCAACCAAAATCAACTCAAATCTTCACTAAACTCCATTAAATTGAGTCACCAAGGAGGGATAGGACTCCTCATCAGAATGAAAGCAAAATCATGATATTATTTTATATACTTTCCGCTGCATAATGAATTAATAAATCCAAATTTAAATAATTTAAGCTTATTGTAATCCTGCTGAATTCAAAATGTATAAAACGCGCTACTGACAAAGTGCAATGAGATGCAATAGGAACTGTAGCTTGATGAAAGCAACTACAAGGATTGTGGTATCAGAGGCAGACCTATATATATGTATCGAGAAGAGAGATCACCTAATCCTGTTAGCCGGGACAAATATTCTAGATATATTATGTGTATATATTAAAAACGTTTATCTATTTTGCTTGGAACGCTTAAAATCAAAAGTCTGATGGTACACTAGTCGAGCAATTCACTCATGTGCCCCGCCACCTTCAAAACGTGGGTCCGCCTATGCGTTTGGGATGTATTACAAGGTACTTTCACCTTAACTAGAGCTTTTAGGTTCGATTTGGATATGATTTTTTTTTTGGTGAAAACTATTTTTTTTAAAAAAAAAGCAAAAACAAGAAAGCATCCTAGAAAAAGCACAGAAGTTACAGTTAAAATATTAGATAAATTTTGGCGCGTATATACAAGAAAAAAATGGAGGAGCCAGCGTACCAAACAATCTTGTTACATAGACAACATTAACATTTCCAAACACTTTTCACTTTATGTTGAGTAAAAAAAATAAAGCAATTCTTTGAAAAGTCCACCAAAAAAAAAAGTCACCTTTTTCCATTTCATTGATAATATCTTTGAAAAATAAGACCATTAGTTTCTTGCTGTCCCTTTTCCATCTCTTTTCTTGTTTCTTTGGAATTTAATAAACTTTTTTCAATAGAATTATGTTAGTATTGAAGTGAGGGAATTGAATTTGATGGGGAACTGTTTTGGAGCTAAGCTTTCTAACTCTAACCCTAGTAGTACTCATCCCAGCTTCTCAGCTAGACCCTCTACTCCTGGTACTTTCTGCTTTTTTATGCACTGATTTTATGCATTTATTGTTTTGCAACTTAATTCAGCCGAGGGTTTTCCGGAAATAGTATCTCTACTCCTCGGGTAGGGGTAAGGTCTGTGTATAGGGGCGGCAGATTTAGGGTGGTGAACCCCCTTCCGGCGAAAAATTACACTGAAGCCAAAATCTATTGTTTACCTCTATATATTAAGTTTTGAATACCCTTTATAGAACCCAGTTTTGAATACCTTAGATAGAACCCAAAAGTGTAGCTTAGTGGTCGTCGTTGTTGTTGTACCTTAATTGTTTTGTAACTTAATTCTTCTTGAGCCGATGGTCTTTCGGAAACAGCCTCTCTGCACACTATCTTTCCCGGATCCCACTAGTAGAATTTTAGTGGGTTGTTGTTGTTGTTGTTGTACCTTAATTTCTATTCTGGGAACTTGTCTTTTTTCATGTTTATGAGTCCCTTTTGTTTCATTTTATATGGCGGTATTTGATTATGTACGGAGTATAAGAAAGGATGAAAGACCCTTAGAACTTGTGATCTTAAACGTGTCGTGATATTTCTATAGCTATAAGAGCATGTTATTAAGGTAAAAATTGAGAAATTTAAAGTTAAAATTGCTAATAGAAAGGTGTTGTTCTTTTTTTAGAACAGATTAAAAAGAAAAAAGTATCGTGTAAAATTGGATAGAGGGAAGTACTAACTTTTCAGCATTCTTGAATTTCTGGTGAATGATTTGGTTGAAGTTCTTATTCTTGTAATTATTGTGCTTTTTGTTTTTCTTTTTTCCTGTAAATTCCAAGTGGAATTCTCTTTTTAGCTTGTTATGAATTAAGGATAACATTTCAAAATTGTAGCTTTTATACGTAGCTGAGAGTGAGAACTGAGACGATTAGAGTTAGAGATTTACATGGTTGTTTTTATGCAGACACATCAAAGAACTACAGCAGCAGCGTTGGCTATTCGGCCACAAGTAGCAGCATTGGAAATAGTCATTTCTCAGCAGCTGCAAGTGATGATACATGTTTGAATGGAGAGATATTGCCAACTCCAAATTTGAAGATATTTAGTTTTTCCGATTTGAAGTTAGCCACAAGGAATTTCAAGTCTGATTCAGTTTTGGGGGTTGGCGGTTTTGGGACAGTGTATAAAGGATGGGTTGATGAGAAGACGCTTGCTCCGACTAGAGCTGGAATTGGAATGATCGTTGCGATCAAGAAGTTGAACTCTGAGAGCACTCAAGGATTCGAAGAGTGGCAGGTATACAACTGAGATGTTTTGATACAATGATAAAGCAATTTTTCTTCGGCACAAATTTAGACTCTTTTTAGATAAAGAAGCCAATGGTTTGGCCTTTTCCCTTTATATTAAAAGAACTTTAAAATTCACAAACATAGATACACGTTGAGGACATGGCTGCAAAAATAAAAGATAACGTAGTGGCTCGTCATTTAGTCAATAACAAGGAGTTGGTTGTTCAATATGCTGAAACCTTGAGTATCCAATTTCGGTTAAATATCTACCGAACAACTTCTTCTGTTTTGGAACATCCAGTAATAAACTTGTGTAATTTCGCCATCTAGCTAGGATTACCATTATACTTGCGTGATGCAATTGAAGCAACGATGGACTATAGTAAATCTGTATAGTCGAAGTGAATACTTCTGTATGTATGTCTATTTTGTTAAACTAATATTCTTCTCAATTCATGTATTAATCGGATAGTGAAAACTAAATGTTGACTTTGCTAGTTCATATTGCGTACTGATTGCTCATAAAATACGGAGGATAGGGTTTTAAGAAAATTGTTTTGGTTTGGTTCTATGAAGATGCAGAGTTGGAAAAGTGAACAAAAAGAAAGTAGAATTGAATTGCACTAAGCTGAAAAGGTTAGTGTTTGAGAATATGATTCTTACACTACAGAACTGTGTTGCATGGAATATGGTTTATCAGTATATTTACTCCACTTATTTGAGATGCTGTAAGCATAAATTCCGCGATCTTTGATCAAGTATTGCTTCACTTTTTCATATTTCCTTTGCTACTATGAAACTAGTTTAACTTAACATAAATTCGGTGATATCCTGTTTATGTTGTTAGAATATGTGTTAACGATACAGTGATATGCATCTTAATTGTCTATTTTACTTCCGATGCACCGTTTTATACTTAATACACTTTTTCGTCCTGACCATATTGTCTATAACCATCAGAGTTTTGGGAATATGTGTTAACAATCACTGTTGCTTGAAAGCACTTCTTTTGTAATTTCTAGTAATGATAATCTAACTTTATTATTGTTGAGTCTCCTACATCGGCCAAGGGATGGGGGACTTGGTCTCCTTATATGGCTTGGGCAATCCTCACCTCATGAGCTAGCTTTTGGGGTTGAATTAGGCCCAATGTCCATATCTTATCATGGTATCAGAGCCGGACCCATCCCAATTCTTTGTTTCACCGATGTTGAGCCCCCATATTATATTGTCCAAGCTCCATTTGCATGCCTGGGCGTGAGGAGGGGTGTTGAGTCTCCCACATCGGCCGAGGGATGAGGGACTTGGTCTCCTTATATGGCTTGGGCAATCCTCACCTCATGAGCTAGCTTTTGGGGTTGAGTTAGCCCAATGTCCATATCTTATCAATTATAGCCATAAAACAGGCTAGTATGTGATGTATCAGAGAATCTTGATCTGTATAGTTAGTTAGGCATCACATTTTTAGTAGGAATATTCATCTGTAAATTTTCAATCTTCTTTGTTTAGCAAGTAACCCTGCTGTTGCCCGTTATTTTGATCGGTTCCTGTTCGATTCTTTAGACAATGCTCATAATCCGTGTCAATTAAAAATGCAGTCGGAAGTGAACTTTCTAGGAAGGCTTTCACATCCTAACCTTGTTAGACTACTGGGATATTGTCGAGAAGACAAGGAACTGTTACTTGTTTACGAATTTATGCAGAAGGGAAGCTTGGAAAACCATCTATTCAGAAGTAAGAAGTTAGTGTTAGAAATTCAGTCAAACCAAAGCTACTTAATGATATGATCCACTCACCTACCACGTGTTTTTTTGTGTAGGGAGTGCCGCTATTGAACCACTTTCTTGGGACTTGCGACTCAAAATTGTCATAGGAGCAGCGCGGGGCTTAGCTTTTTTACATACGTCGGAAAAGAAAGTCATTTACAGAGACTTCAAGGCCTCAAACATACTGCTTGATGGGGTAAGGTCTGCTTACTTGTGAAAAGTTTTTCTTCATTTCTTTTCTTCTCAACTTTATTATACATCAGCATTTGGCTATTCGTTGAAACTTTCCGCTTTGCACCTTTTGCTTTGTAGAATTACAATGCAAAAATATCAGATTTCGGCTTAGCGAAACTGGGGCCTTCGGGTGGAAACTCACATGTGACGACTCGTGTTATGGGGACATATGGTTATGCTGCTCCAGAATATGTTGAAACAGGTGAGCGCTTTTTTGAGCCAAATCTACATGTGTTCGGAGACTATACTGCAATCTATTGAAGCACAACAGTTAAATGATCCTGAATTACCCTTTCTACTACATGGGCTCTAGAGTTTAGGCTAGCATTAAGTTGCAGGACTAGCTCTGACCTTGACTGAACGAGCCAACGTTGCTTTGGGGTTTAATTGGGTCAATGACCATAGTGCTTTATGTATTAGTTGGTTACTGAAGTTCAATATATATATATATATATATATATATTCTAATAACTGATTATATATATCGACAGATCGTGGGTAACGTAGGGTATGTCTATTTTTCCCTGGGGAATCTTTAGAGTTCCCGCTGCATAGCTTTCAGTTAGCCTCTGGCCATCAAATGAAAAAATGTGAATAGCCCATCATGTCTATAAATCGCTATTAGTTAGCCCGTTTGCTTCCATACCTATAAATCGCTATTAGTTAGCCCGTTTGCTTCCATACCTATAAATCGCTATTAGTTAGCCCGTTTGCTTCCATACCTGCTCGAACTATTTTTAATAACTAAGCAACCGTTTCTTTGTGTTATACCATGGTTAAATTAGCAAACTAACTTAATTTCTTGCCTTTATTTTGTTATTATCACCTTCTTCATAAGTGATTCGTGAATAAACCCGTCGAACATGTTCCAAGATCTTTAGGACAGATTCAATTATGCATACTGCACTTTCATTAACGCGTTTTTTTGAATATGGCCAATCTGCTATGGCATCCATTTGCAAGTATAGACGTTTGGAACTAAGTCACAAGCTCTTGTAGCAGTTCACCCGGTAGAAATAAAAAGCAAGAAGCACGAAACCATTCGCAGTATTATACGTTAATTAGGATTGTTGTCGTGTTAACAGGACATCTATATGTAAAAAGTGATGTGTACGGATTTGGAGTAGTCTTGCTTGAGATGTTGACAGGGTTACGAGCACTCGACACCAAACGACCAAGTGGACAGCAGAAGTTGGTTGACTGGGTGAAACCGATGCTGTCTAACAAAAGGAAGCTGAAGTCCATTATGGACGCTCGGTTGGAAGGCCAATATTCTTCAAAAGGAGCAATGCTTGCTGCTCAGATTACTCTAAAATGCCTAGAAGGCGACCCCAAGAATAGGCCTTCGATGAAAGAAGTAATGGACGTGTTGGAACAGATTGAAGCCATCAAGGAGAAACCAAAAGAATCCAGAAGCAAATCCGAGCATTCTTCATCTCATCGCCATCGACAATCTCCAAGAAGTCGTCAGAGAAACGACCGTGGCTGACAAGTAGAACTGGGAGCAAATATGAGCTGAAGAAATTGGCCTTAGCTATGTGTTTATAAATTTTCTTAGTTTCTCATTTGGTTTAAAAGTTCATTGTTCTCTATTTTATTTTTTTAACTACAATTTAGTATTGTCTGTCACCTCTTTATTGTATGGCATAACTGTATTGTATATTTGTGTGTAATTTATTAAAGGTCCGGCCTTTCCCCGAACCCCGCGCATAGCGGGAGCTTAGTGTACCGGACTGCTTATTTATTTATTTATTTAAGGTACTCATAGAGAGCTTGACACTGTTTTTGCTTCTGTATTGACTATTGAGGAAGGTTCAGCAGAGTTAATTGCAGCAAAATTTCCTTTTAATTCAGTGCACTGGAATATATGGTTGTAGCTGTTATTTTTCTTGTTTCTTATTATAGTAGATTTTTCGTAGTTGTCCATTTGTGCATTATTGGCTTTAAGTTGTTGACTATTTTCTTTTCTTCATTAATAATTGTATGGGTCAAAAGCTGTCTGAGGGCGTTCGACGCAAAGTGATGTTGCCAAATGGCGTTCGCAAAGTGATGTTGTCACATGTAATTTGGCAGAGGTCGACTAATAACTAATGAGACTCATCGCCGAGTAGCCGATGGTCGCAGTAACGGCTGTCAGTAATGGCTGGTTTAACAATAGGATCTTTAAGATAATATTCCGTAGGATATTCTTTGTACTTGTATTTTTAGAGTTAATTGGGGGTCCCTATAAATAGAAAAAAGAGACAAGGTAAAAGTCATATAATATTCTCCAATAAGAACACTCTTGAAAAGTAGACTCTCTCTAGATAAATACAAACATCACCTAGATATTCGTTTTGTTGATTATTCTATAATTTTCCCATCAAAACTGAGAAAGTCCCGGATATTCTCATAAGTGTCTGTCATTCATCATTGTGAAAAGGAAGAATCATTCACCTCATTCAATATTGAGTGAATCATTCACCTTATTTTACGTTAGTGCCATTTATTATTATTTAATGCTTGATATTCCTCTCCCATTATTGATATTGAAACACTAAATACACGTTGCATTTATTCTCTTCCAACTTGTTCAACATCATCCACACGTCTGAAGTTATTATTATTAACTAGGCTTAACCACTCGCATACAAAATTAATTAGTTTAATCAAATGTTTAAACATTTTGGTCAAACAATAATACGTGCATAAGTTATGAAGTAGGGATAGAATATGGAATAAGAATGAGAGATTAGTAGTAATACATGAATTAAAATTACTAAATAACAAAAACTAACCCAATAACAGTAAGCATACTTTTGTATTGTTTAAAAAGTAAACATGTATTTTAAAATGGGAAACTTACACAAATGTCTCAAATAAATCTCAACTTACCAATCTCTAGCTATTAGTTATAGATTTACCAAAACTAGCCAACAAAAATTGGAAAACCAAATAATAGGGTTCTTTCTCTCAAAGAATCACATGCAAAAATCACCTTCCATATTTTTAAGCGTTATTAGCAACACTAGATACAAGACGGAAAGAAAATTTCATGCATGAGGTAGCAAATAAGGTGATGAAATACAAAAATATATACAACATTCAAAAAATCTAAACAAAAAAGGAACTTTTTCAATGGGTATAGTTAAAATTCATTGAGAATATATAGATAAGTCAATATACAAAATTTGAGGAAGATTGGAGATGATTTGGACTGGTTTTGTATCAAAATTCGTAATTAAATCGTGTTCAAAAAAGTCTTCTGCGACACATGTATCAAACATGTATCACGCATGCATCTCACACACAGGTATACATGGATATACATGTGATACACAATTGATACATATGTGATACACAAATGATACACAGTATGATACACATATCATTTTTTTCATGTTCAGTTTTTACTACGAATTTTCGATTCAAACCACCTCAAAACTTTACCAAATCATCCAAAAACTGAGATTCAAGCTTCTTAAGTTGTGCCCAATCTATTCTAATAACACCCACTCAAAACAAAGCAAAAAATTGATATTTTTTTGCTACAAATAGCTAATTGGCTATTTTGGCTAATATTAGTAATATTTTATCAATTGACCAATTTTCGTAATGAGCTAGTTATAAATGAACATAGATGGTAATTTTCCTTTTAAAATTAATACGCTATATACAAATTCTAATACATCGTACCACCAAATATCCAACAAGAAGCTGTCCTGATTTGACTGATAACGTCTCATCATACAAGGGATAATCTTCGCAACTACTAATCAGTAAATTATTAATTCATGCATTGCATAACTTGTCACTAAACCAAACGACTAAGCTAATTAAATATACTTTTGTCCCAGCCAGTACGTAAAAGTCCATGTATCATTTTCACCTAGTTCCCCAATTATCGAAGATCTCTTGTTGCCTTCATTTTGGAATTCAAAAAAAGAAAAAAGCTCTTTTTGGAATGAAAAATGGAAGGAAACATAGTAAAACTGAAAAGGACCACAATTTTCCCTAAATTATACGAATAGAACATTTGTACCCTTTTCTGTAAGAATTTTTAGATTTTTCATTTTTTTTTAAAAATTTCCTTTACCTGGATTTAGAAGTAAAGGCAAATATGTGCCAACGACCCAAACCATCAGCGGAGGGCAAAAGTGTCACAAAACGTATAGTGCAGGGGCAATTATGGACCTTTCCCGTTTATGCTTTTTCAAGCCATTTCCTTCCTGACAATAACATGCGAAGCATGATTATGAGTCTATCATCAATATCTGTATGCTTTCTGTAGTGCAAGAATTCTGAAATTACAAGCAGTCGGCCCAACATCTCCATTGACCGTCAACTGAAGATTTTTGAACTACGGATAACATTCATAACTCAGAGAACAAAAACCTGCACATCAATACTCCACTAGCATACAAACACATTATGCAGCTATTGAATAATAAATCCGGTGGATTGAGATATATGTCAACAACAACAACAACCCAGTAAAAAGGGTAGTGTGTACGCAAGCTACCTCGGAAGAGTAAAGAGGTTGTTTCCGATAGACCCTCGGCTCAAGAAGACGAAAAGCAATAGATCAGTCAGTAGCAACAACAGCATAATAAATCCAGTGGATTGAGATATATGACTATGGCTGAAAATTAAATAGTGTCCAGAAAATCTCTTCAGCCTATTGTATTGAAAAAGAGAAGCCACATGGAGGTGGAGAATAGATAACATTATATTAAACTAATTAAGGAACCAAGAACTAGATTTTTTATCACTTTCCTTTTTAGTCCAAGTGAAGAGAACGGCAGACGACGAGACGCAGATCCAAGTTCTAAAATTTTGAATATTTATCTCCAGCAAGATTTGACAATCCCTTGTGTCCAAAATCGATCAATTCATCAGAGCCATCAGTTGCTGTGTAGTCCTATAGTCAAATACTGACACTACTGTCCAGAATTTCCAATAAGTCGCTCTACTGCAGCATGAACATTGCCTGCAGTGGCAATCAGTGCCTGGATATTTTCTTGAGTGTCAAAGAAACCCATTTCTTGTAACTGGGTTAGCTGAGTAGCGTATAATTCCTCTGGGGGCACTACAACAAAACATCAAGAGGAAAATTGACAAATTGGTTCAGTTGGAGGGAAAAAGAAAGAGAGAAATGTTGAAGGAGAGAGAGAGAGAGAAGTAACCATTAGATCTGTTAGGGACATCCAAGCCCCCCGCCTCAAGTCCACCAAACATGTTCATCAGCATTTCCATTCCATTGTCAACTGCTGCAATTAATCAAACCACCACACGATGTGAGTTGACTAAGCATAATCCACACACAGAAATTGCATTAACTTTGTCCTTCAACCCTGAATTTTATATGGTATTTGACAAGTCAAATAGATTCAATAGTTCCCTATATCCTTGTATCACTGACAATCAATAGCCATCTCTTTAACAACCTGAATAATGGTTTCACAGTCAAGAATCCAGTTTGAAACCCAAACTCCATTTAAATAAACTGAGATACACAATGTCTCTGCAACGTAGATAAGAACTTTGACAAATTGAGTGTCTATTTTACAAATGAAATGATGTACAGTGAGTTTGAAAGTTGAAGGTGTGTCCCAATGGACCCCGTTTGCGCCAAGATAGAGCAAACTTTTGAAACAAAAATGTTAAGAAGAATTATGCTCTCAAAGACAACATTATTTAACAAAGAAACCAGCTATCATGCAGGCTAATTAGGAACGACTGATCGCAGTGATAGGATTATCAAGTTCGAAGAACTGGAGAATGGGAGGTTTACCTGCTCCACCAGCATTTTGGCCCAGTTGTCTGCAAGTAGAGAAAGGAAACTACATCAGCACAGAAAAGTAACAAGATCGTCTTTCTTCCTTCAATATTAGATAGGATTTTTCCATTCAAAGCAAGTAAAAACAGAAATATGTCAAGTTCTCTTTTCTTCGGCAAGAGTATGAGGATTCAAGCGAATACACAACTCGTGTAAGATAAATCATGAAGCATTTCTCCAGCCAAGAAAATAGGTCCTAACTTACTGGTTTGTTTGCTGCCGCCAAGCTTGAGACAGAAGCCCATGCTGAAAAGTCATAAGTTGCTAAAAAGAAAGAAAAGATATAGAAGTCAAAAAAGACAGATGGATAAAACAAAGGAACACTATAACAAGATAATCAAGAAAAGATGTAGAAGTCAAAAAAGACAGATGGATAAAACAAAGGAACACTATAACAAGATAATCATACACTGATTGAACTTTATGCTCAGAATCTCAGACACACATCAAAAGCCCTCTTTTTGCACCCTTGCCCCAATAACCCCACTTAAACCCTAAAGAGCTTCTCTTACCCAACAATGGCAGCCTTACCCCACCTTTTTCTTCTTCGGATTTAGTCAAAAAAGACAGATGGATAAAACAAAGGAACACTATAACAAGATAATCATACACTGATTGAACTTTATGCTCAGAATCTCAGACACACATCAAAAGCCCTCTTTTTGCGCCCTTGCCCCAATAACCCCACTTAAACCCTAAAGAGCTTCTCTTACCCAACAATGGCAGCCTTACCCCACCTTTTTCTTCTTCGGATTTCTAACATAGAACTATGGATTCACAAACAGGTGTAATGTCATTGTGAAAGAATGATATAGAAAAGTGTAGATGAAAGTTTTTTGTTTCTTAGTAGTTAGCACCACCTGCCATTGTGTGTGTTTTCCTTTACACCATTTGACATCTGATGTTCACTTGTATTTGGTTTACAGTCTCTTTGGTCCATTTATATTTCCTTTTTGGTTTATCTTGCACATGAATGCACTCCTCTCTTGAGTGCTATTAATGATAAAACTTTTCCTATTACCAACCAAACATGAATGGGATATCACCCACACCATTCAGTTGCTACATATCATCCACCAGATGCATATTTTAAGCAAGCAAGACCTTACAACTGTGGCAAGAATTCTTTACCTGCATAGTCTCAGGTGATGTCAATTGACGAATAAACTCAGGATTTTGCATCATTTCTCTAAGATGGGAGTTGGAATCGAGCATGCCTCTTAGCTGTGGGTTCAGCCCTAAAACCTTATCACACAGATTAAATGAGAAGCTTGATGAGAACTTTCAATCAAACAAGAGGAACCAAGGGAAAAACATCATAAACTAAACGACTGCATGCAAATTTCCAGTCAAACCAAATAAATAAATACCTGGTTCATGTACTGAGGATTTGAGAGGAGAGATTGCATCATCTGTGAGATCGCAGGGTTCTGCATCATTTGATTTAGAGAAGTGGTATCTGGCATGCCACTTAGCATTTGCTCCAAACCTGGGGAAGCAAGTCCACCTAAGCCACCAAGTGGTGCAGCCCTAGTATCGGCAGCAGTATTTGACCCAGCAGTGGTATTGGCTTGGGCAGCTCCAGCTGAAAAAATCAAGGTATAAGTAAAAACAATTCAAGCCATGCAACTTATGGAGATGCAATCATATACCTCATACTTATCCAACAACATGACTTCATAAGAAATTGTATTTCATAAATAACGCAATAACATAATGATTAGCCATGGATCCTACGAGTACAACATAATTTTGTCTTTAACATGAACAATTAAAATGCTTTAAATCAATACTAAGAAGAAGCTTACAAGAAACTGTGAAATATTTCAATGGAAAAGTAAAACAAATAAAAATTTCTTTTACAGTAAGCACATTTTGATTAAAAATTTATAGTGCTTTGATGACCATTAAATTTTGTTACGTGATAGGGATATGAGAGCACAAGTTCTAAACACAAATTGCACAAGTAGGATTTCATGGCAAAAACTTAGCAGCAAAGATGCATGAAAATATCTCCAGAAGCACAAGAGAAAGAGATTAAGTTAGCTACTAATGGCAGGAGAACCTCAAGGTCAACAAAACAAGAGATTAAGTCAAACAGTTCAACTATTTCAAGATGCATTGAAAAGAAACAAAATCAGTGCACAGGATCAAGTTAGATTTTATCTCATGTTACTTCATTTTTGGTGTAAAAAGGAATATCCAAATGAGGCAGAAACTTTACTAGAATTCATAGTCCCTCTAGGATAAGAGGAGGGCTATACTGTTGGCTTTTTTGCTCACTTGTACAGAAATCTCAGCACTACCTTTGTGCTGTTTTATTACTACAA
This sequence comes from Nicotiana undulata, assembly GCA_005239495.1. Lineage (NCBI taxonomy): Eukaryota > Viridiplantae > Streptophyta > Magnoliopsida > Solanales > Solanaceae > Nicotiana > Nicotiana undulata. The sequence continues at coordinate 118,788 of ML257668.1, read as the reverse complement.
TTATTACCATTTCAATTTCTTGTTAAAAAAATGGTAAACAGGTTAACTCTAGCTAATCAAAACAATTAAAGAACAAGAGATGGTAAAAACTAACTGCCTGCAGATGCCCAAGGATTAGGAAGTGGATTAGTATTAGGAGCAGGCGGATTATCAGTTGTCTCAGAACCGGAAGTTGGAGGATTATTTGACTGATGTCTGCCTTGCCCACCACCTTGTGCTCCCAAAAGAGCTGCGAACGGGTTAGACCCCACATCATTTCTCGCATCTCCAGACAATGTTGTTGCATTTAGGAGTGGCTCTTGGACATTTTCATACATACGCCTCAGCATGTTAAATCCCTCAGGAGAAGATTCAATATTGCTCATGGCCCTGTCAGTATTGCGCATCATCTCACGCATAAGTTCAGGGTTTCGTGCAGCCTCCATTGTCTGTCGAAGAGTAGCAGGATCATTGAGTACGTGAGAAAGCTCGGGATTACGCTCCATGATCTCTCGCATTTGGGGATTATTCATGATCAAGTTGCGAATGGTTTCAGGGTTATTCATTAAATTCTGGACAAGAGGCATATTCAACATATCTCTCATCATGTTGGGGTTTTGAGTCAACTGCTGCTGGACCTGCTCAAAATCTGGAAGTCCAGCTCCAAACAAACCACCACCACCACCACCACTTCCAAGACCAGGAAACAGTGAAGCTCCAAGGCCTGATCCCGGAAATGGACCGCCTACATTAGAAGCAGCATCTCTTGGTGCATGCTGATCTGTATTTGGACCTCCAGCATTGGTTGAACTTGCAGGGTTTGCAGAGGGAGCTGGGCCGGAACCTCGAACTAAATGCACAGTGTGATCCGCCTCCAGACCTATCAAGCACAAAGTTAAAATAAGCTAGATCACTAAGATTATCACTCGGACAGCTTGATAACATGTGACATGCAGATACGGTAGCAGATACAAGAGAAGCTTCGCACTGAGTTGCTAATAGTTTATCACTTCTATACTCAATCTTGAACATTTTGAAGTGGTGATTAACCGATAGTGATCAACTTGACATGCATCATAGTATCTTCATGTAACAAACAATGCAGACTTAGAAGTTAACCACAGGGAAAAGAAGATATTCCGTCTGTGCAAGACTGAGCGTCCCAAGGAGGGTGGAACCACACATTACATTCAACAAAGAGTCGCAGAAGCCCCACTTTTACACCCTTCTCACTCAAAAAAGAAAAAGAAGATATTCCATCAATACCAAACTGAGTATGCCCAGGAATGTGGTATCACACAATACATTCAACAAAAAGTTGCACAAGCCACACTTTTCACCCATCTCGCATCACAGTTTTTCAATTCTAATAAAAATAAACCAAAAAATTCCACTGGCATCACATCATTCTTCTCTGTCTGCATTTCCTCTACAATTCCTCTTCTCTATTCAAGTGTTCTTCATCATCTTCTTCAAGTTTTCATCGCTCCTAGCTGATAGTCATAGCTAATCTCTTCTTCTACATAACGGTGGAGTTCGTCGGTCGAATTAATGCTGATGTTCGAGTGATGTTCTTAGATTGAGTTTGCTCTTAGTTCTATTTTCTGCACTTCCAATATACATTCTATTTTCTATTTGAGCTGTAATTCCAGTTTACTGATCAGTATATATGGAGTATTAAATCGCTGAGTGCTAATTCTGTCATCTCCATTTGAATTCTGAATTGTTACTGTTGTGGAATTGCATATGGGTAGTACCAAGTTTGTTACACCACATTTCAATACAAATTCCAAATATATTAAGAATTTAAGTTCTTCGCACTTACGGTGTAAAAGGCTATTTACACAATATGGTCAGTTGGAAAGTATTTGCAGGTAAAACTATTTAATAGCACTAATGACTAACCTAAATAAATGGTAAGTACAGAAGTGTAAAAAATTATCAGTGCATATAACTTAAAATCAATATATTAATTGGATTTAAGTTTTTTTTACATTATCAGACAATTTTAACAGGTGGTAGCAGGTCAATTACCATTTTTACCGGATTATCAGTTCCATTTTCACCAGATTATCAGATTTCCCTGTAATTATCTAATTAGTGAACTGATTAATTACGCACCAGCAGTTAATCATCTCCACTATCGAAAATCAAAGTAAAAAAAAAGTGTATAATTAACGTACCGTAGCTTTCGAGTGTTTGCTCGTCTTTTAAGATGCGACCTTTATAGATCAATCTCTGATTTTCAGCAGGAATGTTTGCGTGCTGTACAAGAATAGACTTGAAGGATCCTACGGTCGAATCGAGGTTAACTTTCACCGAGAATTTCGAGCCGTTGGAACATCGGACGTTGATTGTAACACCTTCGCCGGCACCGGCGCCGGTGTTATTCTCCTTGTTTGAATCGCCGCCGGCCATACTCATACTCCTCCCCTTGTGTAATTTGGGAGGTGTATTTTGGTAATTTCAATTGATTGAACCGAAAAAAGACTGCAAAAATTGAAGCCCTATATGGGGAAATTGAAGTAATTCGAAGGAAAGCGAGATATTAGCTTTTAAATCTTTTTATCTCAGTAGAAATGTTACACAGACATGGGTGTTCCTATGCTAAACAAATAAGTTAGTACCAGGGGTGGGTATAGTTTAGGCCAACCCAAAATCCGAATAAATATTGGAACTTTTTAGATTTTTGATTTGTATTTTTTTATTATGGATTGGAGTTCGAATTTTATTTTTAAAAATCTTATATTTTTTATTAGATTTTGGATTCAGGACTTCGAATTTTTTGATATCCGAAAATTTGAAACTTTTTAACCTTATATTTAGCCTTACTCGTTAGACATTAGCTCGTTTTACAATATTACCCATATACATACCTAATACTAATAAGTCTAAATCTCTAATAGTATTATGCCCATTAAATATTAGCTTGTATATTTGACACAAATTACTAAGTCTAATATGGAATTTTCTACTAAATTAAATATAATATATGATTTTCTTTTCTCTCACGTCTCACCCACACAGCCAGACCATACGTGCAAATTTCAACACTAAAGAGTCAATGCCGAAGTTGACTACATATTGAATTTTGAGGTCACTTTTCCTAGTTAATCTTTTAATTTATAACAGAATAATTTGAATCAATATGATGTATTACATATTCGAGACCTTATTTCTTGAAGCAGCATTATATAATGTCGAGAAGATATCAAAAACTAAAGCGTCTTTTGATTACCATCTTTCAACTTTATTTAAATGATTATTCTTTATGTCGAGTGTTTTCTATAAAGCTCAACTTTTAGGCTTAAAAGTCATAACCAAAAATCTGAAAAATCTAATTCGATTAATCCAAAACCGATTAAGTAATTCGATCCAATCAGAAATTATTTGGATTGGATTTGCATTGTAATTTCTTCAATCCAACAACAACAACCCAATGAGATCCCACATGTTGGGTCTGAGCAGGGTAGTGTGTACGCAGACATTATCCTTACTCCATATGAGTAGAGAGGTTGTTTCCGGTAGACCCTCGGCACAAAAAGGAAAGAGACAGTGTATCAGTAACATCAAATGAGTCCATATATAAAGATAACACCAGCAACACAATAACCAGAAAATAGCGAGCAAAATAATAATACTAAGCAGTAACAAAGGCACAGTACTATAGACGCAAGGGACTAATATGGACACAAAGGGCCACTAAACATACTACAGCTTAACCTACAACCCTAATGAAGTATTAAGAACACAACTGGAGCCTATAGCAACCTAGAACAAAACACTATCATACTAGTTGTCACAAGGGCATTTTCTGTCCGCCGAAAAATAGCCCGTTGTGCAGCAGTCAAGTCTCAACTTGGCTCAGTCTTACTCCGATTTTCTTTTGCTTTCGAGGTTTGACACTTAGAATAATTTTAAGGCAACATGAATAAGTAAAGGCACAAGCAGATTTACGGGAACTCCTTCCCAACTTTTTATAATATATGAATTACAAAGAAAACTCTCGAGTTTGGCAAGGTGCTGCCACCCTTGGCAGACACCAACTCACAAAATTGCCGATTGTTGCACAATCTGCCTTATAAAATCCCCTCCATAAGACATTTCGTGCTTCTCACTCGTTTGGCAAGGCAATGGCACATAATTTTCCATGCTCAAACCTTGACATAGACAATCTTATGCCTATATTTTTACCTATTTTCCTCTCTATGTGCTTAGCCCGTTTTTTGGGCTGCACCCCACGCTTAAACCGTTGTTCGTCCTCGAGCAATCAAACTACACTTTATATAGACACGACTTTTTTAAACAATTCTCGTAACTCATCACACCAATAATATTTAAAATAGACTAAGCACAAAAGCGTAACATCTTCACCTCAATATTTGACTCACAAATACTGCGCATTATTCACAACTCACCCACTTACTCTAACATAGAGGTCACTGACATTACATTTCATTCATGAATCAAGTTCCCTCACACAATAAAAGAGAGTAGTTCCACACAATAAAATTTAAGAACACTTAGGAACTCAAGATAGAAATAATTCACTCACTCTCAGAAATAATATTCATATGCCACAAAAGATGCACCATAGGCTTGCCCGTAGTGTACTGCTCTACTAATCGAGTGCATTTAGTCTAGGATCAAGTAGGATTTTATTTGGTTGTAATGTAAGCTGCGGGACGGGTAGGATATATTTAGATATAAGAGTGACTACACCTCTCTAAGTACTTTAATACATATACTTTACCATTCAAACCCCATACTTATGTCAAACCAAACTCCACATTCACATCAATGTTATTACCCCATACTTTTTTAAGCACAATTACATCAAGACTCACCATTTATCAAGGAATTTTCTTTTTCACAACAATGCAACTACTTTTTCCTTTTCTTTCTTTTTTTTATCTTTTTTTTTCCAAATGGATCTTGCTTTTTCAAAACAGTGCACCTTTCTCCTTACTTCATTAGTTCCACTCAAAAGCCAAACCAACCACCCCACACTTTAATTGTTACATAGTTCATAACAATCCAAGTGCTCATGAGAGGTTAAAAGGTTCAAATAGATAGTTAATTCAAACAAATGGGTACGACTTGTAATGTGGTTACCAAAGAAAAAGGATTGCATGCTCAAAGGGGTTAACTACAATACATAACAATAAAGCGGGTAAAATTTACATAGCTAGCTCAACAAAGAAATGTCTATATCACTTCCAAGACTGAACAAAACTACTATTTCGCTTTGCAAACACACGGGGCAAGTTCTAGTAATCAAATGCAATGCACAGAATAACACACAACCTCACACACACATGACACTTAATTCACTCGGGATTGGATTCAGCAAGACACTTTAGTCAAAGCAGTTAAACAAATTTAAAATCATACAATTTAAGGAACTTATAAAGAGTCAAAAACTGCGCCTAAGTGTCACAACCAAAGTACTCACTATTCTCAAGGCATAACAAAGTCAAGAGATATTGCTTCAATTCAAAACACAATACAATGATCATATTCCTAAAAAAGAAACTAACTACACCCGGTTCAAACAAAACCCTTGAAAAAGAACCGCGACACAAAGAAAAACCTAGGGGGAATTGCTACACTATCTAACAAAAGAAAATCTTTTTTGTTTTTTTGTTCTTTATACTTAAATCCCTCAAGAAAATTGTCTAATAAATCCATCGTCGGGAAAAGTCCAATCTTTTCTAAAAAATAAAATATTCAATTAAACTAACATAACTAAAATAACATAGAAAGTCACCCAGACAATCTCCTCACCCACACTTAAAATTGTGCATTGTCCCTAATGCACACCCATACATACAAGAAGGTAAAAGAAACTCCCTGGTAGGCCAAAGGCCGAAGCACTAGCATCTCATGGGATACTCAGACTTCTCCCATGTCTGGTCCTTCGTGCGGGTACCTCACACCTAGTTCCAAGTAATGGTTTGTTGTTGCATCCTTCCAATGGCTTTGCGTTCCATGCTCCTATAAAATCAAAAATTGACACTACAAAAATAATAATAATTAAAAAAAACAGTAAAGCTGGGTTGCCTCCCAACAAGTGCTTGATTTAACGTCGTGGTACGACGTGAATCACTTTTTGCCTCCACCTTGAGCTTATGAATTCAACCCTAAGTTTTGATTCAAGCTTATGATTATGCTCCTGGGGTGGTGGAACGAATCTCACTGGCCCAATAAAATAATGTAGTATTCTGCACTTCTTGGCCTTTGGATGAGATGTGTATTCCCGACTTTCTAGCACAAAGAATTCCAGAATGTGGGCATCTTGTTCCTTACTCCTTGACTCCTCAAGTGGCTCAGACGACTCTATTTCCATATCATCATCCAAACACAATGTGGAAAAGTGCTTGGAGTGTGGACCAATGCGCTCAACTACATAAACATTGGGATTGTCAACATCCTCAACACTAATGATACTAGAGTCAACTAAATATGTATCTTCAATATCCTTGGTTGAGTCTAGTATCTCTTCTACGACACAGGCATCCTCAAAATCTAGTTCGATTGATTGTTGATGTTCTACTCTGGCCTTCTCCTCTAGCTCATCCTCGTATTTTTTTTAAATCCTCCAGTATAATGGCAATTTCTGCATCCAATTCATACTCATATTGGCTACTATCCACAATGTCAACTTGTTGCGCTTTACAAGGTTTAATTACTTTATTCGCTTGAGCCTCCAAGTTGTGAATAATTTCCTCTTGCCTTTGTACCTGCAGTTGTATCTCATCATATTGTTCCATAAGGCACTTTAGCATATCCTCGATTTCTTTCAGGTCCTCATATCTGGGTTCTTTGTTCCTATTAACTTCACAAGAAAAAGAAGAACCATCAAAGTAAGGGGTTGGGGGAAGATAAGTAATATAAGTACAACCATGAAAGTGACCATCTTGACCACCACACATATCACACACATTCCACATATAAGATTGAGTTGGTGCACATAACTCGCTCTTAGGAATATTTTGATAATTTTGCCCTGGGTGGTTTCCTCCACAGTACGCATAACGAGGATCAAAAGTAGAACTACCAACATCAAAACTCTCATAATTCCAAGATGCCATGTCACTACTACAAAAAAGATCTTTAGCGGAAATAAAAAATAGCATTGGCGGCAATAACAATGCCGCTATATCATTTACCGGCAATTGGGGTTTAGCCGGTGAAGCCGGAGTCGGTAAAACCTTTAGCGGCATTTCTTTCAAAAGCTGGTAAATGGTATAATTTATTGCCGCTAAAACACATTTGATTTAGCGGCAAATATTTGCGGCAATTATGATGGCGGCTAAACCCACTCTAAAAATGACTAATAATGCTACTTTAATGTCCATTTCTATAGCCGCTAAAGGTAAAACAATTGATGCTAAAAGTCCATACCTTTAGCGGTACTTGTTTTGTGGCAACAATCTCTTCTAAAACTTATTATATAATGGCCACAAAATTCTTGTATAATCGTCTTTATTTGCCATTTTATCGTCCATTTTATAGCCGGTATATCCTGTTAAAGTGGCACTAAAAGTGACAAGCTACAACGGTAAGTTTAGCCACCATTAATAATAGCTACTACCTTCGATCAAAAAACAATGCAAATAACAAAACATATCATTATTAATTCATCAACCATAATATATCTCGTTAAATCTTAACGAACAAAAGGAAGTACTTCCTAAATATTAATATCACAGTAACTTAAAACATAAACTTAACTTGTTTGAACTAAATAGCTAGTGTCATTATATAACTAATCTTAACTAATAACAATCTTCAAATAATTTCTGCAACTCTTCGTCATATTGAAATCTTCCACCCGCTAAATTATCGAACATCAAACTGTATGACCTAAAATTATAAAATAACTATGTCAATAGATGAAATACAATAATCCTCAATTTCAAGTAACCATTGTGTGATAATGGAGAAATAATTGGTAGGAGTAATTTATATGTTACCATCTCAAGAAAAAACTAGCAGGAGTAATTTATATGTTACCATCTCAAGAAAAAACTAGCAGGAGTTATTTTTGCTTTTTATCAGCCAAATCATATATTTATCCATTTAAGCACTTCATAACACTACAATAATATTAGCGCTCTTTGAGATATCACATAATTCTGAACTTGGCAACAACGATGATGATTAATGCATAGTGACAATAAAAGTACCAGGAGCACACCGCAGAAAGATTCTAAATATGAGAAGTCCCCCTTGGATTCGAGAAGAAAACACAATAGTTAATGGTAGCTATAACAAGTAACTCATTCCTAGAAGAATCTGACAAAAAATCACCCAATTCTTCAGGTAAGAAAGCAGATAAGTCCTTTATCATAATTAGATACCAAATTTGAACGAAAGCATCTACTAAAACTTTCCAACACCACATAGATAAACAGCCACCTATGCTTGCCAACACCAAATATTCCCACGATGTTGTGCAGGTCAAAGGATTAGACATGAATTTTTAAGTCAACATTGCAATCACTAAGGAATTACACAGTTCTTGAATTACTCGACAAGTCGACCTACTGTCCTAAGCTTTCAAGCTGGATGCTCATATAAAGATCAAGCTTTGGCATAGTTGTTCGCACACTCGTAACTTTGCAATAAGTGCATATGTCAACCCAAAATCAGTTAAACATGCATAAGAGCGTTAATAGCATTAGAGCCCACATAAACCCCATATTCAAGATGCACGTGTAATATCCCATATTCGATAAGATAAGGGAATCCAAAAAGATTCCAATGATTAAAAATTTGGAGGAAAATTCAAACAATAGAAAACTCAAATAGTAGCATGCCAAAGGATAAAGATGAGTAGTACCGTGAGACAGTGAAGTATTTTCAGCAACACTAGGTATCCTTGATGTTTGTGTACTTATTCATGGCCACGACCACTATTAGCGTCAGGGACCTGATAAATAATAATACGTTAGATGACAATACTTTAATAGGATTAAAACTTCATTAAGAATGTCCATAACTTATAAAATCGAGTTACCTGATCAATTGATGCGCCATTAATATTTGAGGCATGGATTCATTAGAAGCAAATTTGCGCATGAGTTGTCTCATTTGGAGTAATTCTAATTGCATCTTCTTTTGATTTTGTTTCATCAAATTCATTTCGTCCCAAGCAACACTGCGAGGAGGTTGGTCAGTAGAGCCCTTACTATTGTTCGTCCTTTAATTTTGTCACTTCTCTTTTATCATGTCCTGGCAGTAATTGAGATAATAATTTATGACACAATACAGTGGAGAGCGAACTAACAATAAGATATTGTGAAACCAAACTAGCCAGCATTTGCACATATGAAAAAGTCAATGTTAGTCAGCAAAGTTAAGGCAGTTTCTCATACATGTATTAACATCAACAATTAATGCAAGAAAATATATTAGATATGGAAATGGAAAAGAAATAGCAAGAAGAAAAGACTTAAAAGTTTAAGGATAAGTCAATCATTTAAAGCCTCTCCAAATTATGATGCATTAGACATGAGCTAGTACATATGTTTAATCTTAAAAAATACAACTTATAAGAAATTTTAAAACTGTATTTGAAGATTCCTCATCCAATGGTCTGCCATCCTTGCGCTTTGTATGAGTTAATATGTAAACTTGAGCACGTGTAGGTTCTATTCCATCTATAGCCTAATAAATTTAAATTGATTCCAAACAATTATATATCACAAAAAATAATTATAGAATCATATGGTATGTAATTTATATATTAATACCTTTTCATTCATCAAGATTGCTATGCTTTTGGATCCTCCAGCGTGAGGCATCTTTTGTTTACCCCTGCTGATTTCATTTGCTTGACTGCACTTCTGTTATTGCAACACAAAAATACTCACTAACAATATTGAATCATATAAGATAAAATAATAACCAAATCATTTATTGTGCTCAAGGGACTATATTTAAAAGGCAAAATTCATATTCGGAACTACCCACCACAACGTTTGCAGCACTTTCAAAAAATATTTTGGTTGGTATATTGTGAGTGAAATATAACGGGTAAAGACCAAGTAAACATTCTTATTAAATATATGCTCTTTGAATAAACACAAAAAGGTTCAAAGAAGAAAAACAGGACAAAGAGTAATAAAATGTAGATTCAACACACAAACTTACTCATCTTTGCTTTGTCAGAAAGTCAATACAAGACGAGACCAGTCCATTGATCCCTTGCTACGTGACTTCGTCTATTTTTCAAACATCTTTTAGCAGTGTAGGCCTACGAACTTTTCTTACCTCTGAAGGACCTGAAACAGATTCAAAGGTCCATGATCTAGTGCAAGCAAATTCACAAGAAAATAGTCTTGAGCCGGAGAATTAACTCCTTGTTTTAGCAGAACCTACAATTAGTACAAAGCAATACTAAGAAAATAGTGGACTGAATACTAAAACTTCAAAATAGAACCTAATTCATTGTTCTGCTCAGCTCCAGTGCCAACGAAATTGTTCAAACATTAGATTGATTATCATAAGTTTGGGCTGGAGAGCAGTTCTGAGCATTCATTAATTGTTGAATATAGGGTCGTACTTCTTCATCGTGATACTTTCCAGTGACCAATCTACTACCAACTCTGGTTTACATATTTTGTCCTCCAAAATTATGTACTTATCTATTTTCAAGAACCTGCAGAAGTCATTAAGATAATTATAGTTTATCAACAGATATTCTGATATAGTTTAAGTAAGGTTTAACTATAGTCAGAACCTATGCACTTTATATATAATTATGGTCCTAATTACATGAACTTATGATCGTTCATTCAACAGAACATACGCCATACAATAATATTTCACTGAAGGATCTGCAGAAAAAAGATAATGTACATTTTAAAACTCAATCCCCAAGTACATCCAAGACTAAGATTAATCATTAGTTCAGTGGACAAACAAAGAGTAAACAAATACACATCCTAATAAAAAAACTTCAGTAAAGCAGCTCACTCAACACAAATTCATTTAATTCCAATAGCAATAGGGCATAAACACATCAGACTATTCCTTATCAAGTTTTAATTTGATTGTCGAGTTTACGACACATACTAGTTCCACAATATACTTAACAAGCTATAACATAATAAGAACAAATCTATCAACTATAGAAAATCTTACTTCTATTACATATCCTTATCACTTTCATATTCAATATCATTTTCTCCATCACCATTACTTATCTACAATTATAATAATAAATTAAAAATACTTTCATATGAAAGCAAAATTAATCACCAAATTTGATAAGCTAGCTCAATAACTTGCATTACCAATGCACTACAAAATATCACCTATGGTACTTTTCATTTTTAATTTTAATTTTTAATAGGCCACTGAGCAATGTACTGTTTACATATAATTGTAAAATTTGATCAGATATGCATGGATGAATCCGCAAATTGAAGGAAATGAGAAAATTTCATCAATTTGGCAGAGAAAACAATGAAACAAACACTAGATCTAGAGAAACCTCAGCAATTAACGACACATTTCTGCAAGATACTGAAGATTTAAAATAAAAAATAAGAAGACTAACATTTAAGTGCTATCATTATCTCAATGACGCAAAGTATCATTACGCATGCTAGGATAAACATTGACATACACGAGAGTAACCAAATTGAGTGAGGAGAAGAGCGAAATATAGAATGCATGTACCTGTGGCGTTACTAGAAAGGAAGACAAACGAGAAATATAGATCTACAAAACCAAACATGAGAGAGAGAGATTGCAGAGAAATTACTCAGTAATGGAGGCCGTTGATGTTGAGAGTGAGACTCGGCGGCAGCGATAGATGAGGAAAAGAGGTCTGCAATACTTAGTGTGGGTGAATATATCAAGGAAAAGGGAAAAATTTTGCAAGGAAATTTTGTGGAGAGAGAACAGATTGAAAATTACCAACTTTTGATAGTGATTAATAACTTTGAATTGTCGGTAAATCTCTTGAGACCAGGTTTGACTAGTTTATTTCTGCCTTTCCCAACAAATGGTCATATGCCGCTAAAGATAGTGTTCCGTGAATACTTAAGCGACAATTAGTTTATTGCCCCTACAAAAGTGTCGCTAAAGGTCTATTTTGTGGTAGTGTGTCTCTCAGATCAAAAATAAAAAATAAAAAATAAATGAATAATCAAATACACGAAAACAAAATAAAAGTTCAAACTTGCAACCTAGAAATATGTACACCTACAGCTACACCGTTAGTTCCCCGACAACGGCGCCAAAATTTGATCACAGCCAACTATGCCTTATAAAAAGGACTAAGAAGTCGTTGCAAATATAATCCGGTTTACAAGTCCGGAGTCGAATCCCACGAACTAAGGCTTAACTACAATTGTTCACTATCACTAAGAATACAAGCTTGAACAATTCCTAACTTATAGATATTAAGATTCTTATATTTAACTAACTAACTAACAAATTAAAATAGTAAATTAACACTAAAGATACTACGAGTTGGAGAAAAGATTAAGGAGGTCTAGAGTTATGATTTCCCCAATTGTCGGAATCCTTCCTGCTATCTCTTCTATAATTTAGCCTAAGTATTCTCTACCGATCGTGAGCGCTCTGACTACCGTAAATCTATCGCGAGTAATTACGATAATTTACTAGACATACTCTCCTAAGTTACGCTAGCTGGCGTTAAGTACGGCTCACTTAGATCGCACCCAAGGTTTCATTATCCCTAATCTCACCTTTAAACCCTCGGTTATTGATTCCTCATATACTTTGGGAGTGGTGTTGTTCAATAATTACCTAAATATGCACTCTCTCCCGAGTAATACACGCTAAATAGGCACAGTCGATTGAGAGATCTTCAACCAACCACAATATAAACGTAGTTGAACAAGCAGATAAATCCAAAGGCTCAATTATATAAAAACATAACAAGAATTTATCCTACAAAAGGTTCCATCAAAACCCTAGATAACAAATTAGCTATTCATAATAGTATGTAAAAGTACAATACTAAAAGTCATAACCAACAATGAAAAATAGGAAGAGGAAGGAAAAACTCGTAGAAGAATTCTCCGCCTTGCTCCTATATTGTCTCTGCCTCCTTAGGTCGAATCTCTGTTAAAAATATGTCCAACCTCTTCAAAATACTATTTTTTCATGTATATATACCAAGTAGGGTCGGGCCCAAACAATTATACCTTCTACTACGTGAAAAAGGACAGTTTTTCAGGTCTGGAGTAGTGCGGTCGCGCTAGTGGCCACGCATATCGAAAAGTTTCTGCCCCAGTCCGTGTCAGGTCCACGGTCGAGGTTTCGACCGTATTTTTTACCCTGTTTCGTTTGAAATTCGGAAAAACATAAAACACTAAAGTTGCATACCTTTGAGTTAGATTTCCAACCATATATTATATAGCCCAAATGGAGTTCGGAGAAAAAAGTTATGTATATTTTACTAGACAGTGCGCAATATGCCTACTCGAGTCTTCGTTTGTTTTTAACTATCAAATTTGACCCCCAAACACGATCCCGACTTAATTCCTTGGGCTTTTACTTAGACTTCAAAGCTCCAAATCAGTTTAATTCATTCCATAACATCTATATAGCTCGGAATCACTCCTACAAGGCATAAAACACACAGTTAGTGCAAAACACTAGCGATTAAAGCTCGAACTCAATTAAAGTGCAGTAAATTAGAGTGTAATAAGCGACTAAAATACGTAATTATATCCTATAATCACTAACACACATATATATAGTGTAGTCAGCCCAAAACAGTTTTCATATTTCAGTTGACACCCCCAAGTGATAGGCCATGATAAAAAACGTGCATGTCATGTTATAACATGCCTAAAAACGTGCATACACTTAACCCCATTATTAGAAACTCTTTGGACATGGAAGTTGTAACCGCCAAACTTCATAGCATGTGCCCACCACACTTGGTAACCGCTCCATGTGCACTGCATGTACGTGTTTCTGGCCAGTTGTTGCCCGCCCAAGGCTGGCATTGCGCCCATGCTTGGCCTTTGAAACTGCTCCCGCTCAATGCCATCGCCACAACTTGTCGCCCATGACTTAGCCGCCCGCCCGCCCGCTGCCACAACCTCTTGTTCATGTCAAGTCACCCTTACTTGATCAAATCTGTCATTTGCCAATGCCAACTGATATTTAGCATCAAGTCACCATGCCATGATGCCATTCCCTTTGCTAAGTCATTTTCCCACAAATTCCTTAGGTGCCAACCCGCCCACCTAAGCCAAGACAACACCAAGTTGCCAATGTCGCTGCCTTGGCACTAAGCCGCCATGTCTTAGCGCCTAGGTCTTTCCCCCTTTGCCTTGTCAAGCTTCCATTCAGCCTGCCTTGTTCCTTCAAGACCTTGGCCTTGCTTGCACATAGCCCACTCGTGCTTTAGTGTAGTCTGTCACACCTTAGCCCTCAAATAGTAGTGTAATCCGTCACACTTGCCCGTGCAACAGTTTGTTGCCATTGACAATGCCCGCATTGTCCCGCATGTTGATTTCCCTCCCGCACATAGGCCAATGGCAAGGCCATCAGGCCAAATCCTTGCCACTGCCGCGCCGCTTGACGATCAGCTTTGTCAGGGGTCTAACGCTAGTCTTCTACCTCCTAACCTACAACCCTAATGCTCGACCTTCACAACTTCCTATCAAGGGTCATGTCCTCGAAAATCTGCACCGCACCATGTCCTGCCTTATCACCTCTCCCCACCATTTCTTAGGCTTGCCTCTACCTCTTCTTATTCCCGTCAAGGCCAACCTTTCACACCTCCTTACCGATGCATCCAGGCTTCTCCTTCTCAAGTGCCCGAACCATCTAAGCTTGGCTTCCCGCATCTTGTCTTCCATGGGAGTCACGCCACCTTCACCCGGATATCTTCATTTCTAATCTTATCCATCCTAGCATGCCCGCATACCCATCTCAACATCCTCATCTCTGTAACTTTCATCTTCTTGATATGAGAATTCTTGACTGGCCAACATTGTGCACCATACAACATGGTCGGCCCAACCACCACTCCATAGAACTTTCCTTTAAGTTCCGAAGGCACCTTCATGTCACATAGAATGCCAGACGCTAGCCTTCATTTCATCCACCTCACTCCTATACGGTGCGTGACATCCTCGTCAATACCCCCACCCCCTGTATAATTGACTCCGTGTACTTGAAGCCCCCTCTCTTTGGGATGACTTGGGAGGCAAGCCTCACGTCCATGTCCGCTTCCCCAGGCACACCGCTGAACTTGAACTCCACGTATTCAGTGTTAGTCCTGCTCAGCTTGAAACCTTTAGACTCCAAGGTGTGTCTCCAAACCTCCAAGCTTTTGTTAACACCGCTTTATGTCTCATCAGTCAGAACTACATCATCAGCGAATAACATACACCACTACACCTCTCCTTGAATATGGTGTGTCAGTGCATCCAACGTCAGAGCAAATAAGAACGGGTTGAGCGCAGATCCTTGGTGTAGCCCTGTAACAACTGGGAAATGCTCCGAGTCGCCCCCCCCCCCCCCCCCCCCCCCCACTGTTCTAACCCAAGTCTTAGCTCCATCATACATGTCCTTAATCACCCTAATATAAGCCACCGAAACACCTTTCACCTCTAGACATCTCTGAAAATCAAAAATCTAAATCGCAATTTCATATTCAATTTGAACTGCCCGAACGCCAACCCCTAGTTAGTACTCACTATTTAATTATTTTTTCCTATTTGTTTGAGACTTTAGTGGAAAATTTGAATTATAGATGAAATTAACGAGCGCAAAACACAACATAAATTTAATGTTCGTTAGTCAAGAATAGTATAGTTAAAATTATCTTCTTCACATGATTGGATTTAAACAATGTTCGGATAATCTTTAGTTAATTTCTATCTAGAAAAAATAATACTTGATTGAATGATTATCAACTACGATTTACTACAAAAATTAAATTGATCACGGAAGACAACAATTGAGCAACAAGAATATCAATGAGAGAAATAAGGGTAATTGACTAGACAAGTGCAAAACAATTGACTTGGGATTCAATTTCTGAATTAGTTCATTATATAATATGGCTGATTCTCACTAATTCAACGGATAATTAGATTACACTTGAATTTAATGTTCCTCTTCCGATTAAATGTTAATTTCAGTAATTAGTCCAACTGAAGCACGTCGAACAATTGCAATGAATAAAATGATGGTTTGAGTCTAAAGGGTAACTTCTCACGAATATTTCCCTATTTTATAGTTCAATTAATAATTTAAGAAGCTCTTTCGATTATCTAGTTGAATCGCAAATTTAAACTAGAGCATAAGATGTAAAAAATTCAATATCAAGCTCCTCGTTTGATTAAGCAAAATAACAAACAACTTCACAAAATGATTTAAAACTCCATTAATTAACTCAAGCAATTGCCAAGAATCGAATGTCTAATCAAGTTATCAAAACATCGTATTTGTCAACACCTAAGAGAAATTACTCCATAGCAATAGAAAAAGTCATCTCAATAAGGTTTAAAACATAGAAAACATCAATGCTAATCATTTGATACAAACTCCTGTATTGCACCGATTGTTGGTTGAAATATTGATGAATTCTTGTGTCTGTATGCCTTATTCTCACATCTTTCGTAGGTCAAAGTCCCTCAAAAACGTGTTTTTGGTGTATTTATACCATGTATAAGTGGGTCCGGATTGAATTACACTTTCCAAGCCGAAATATAAAAATACTCTAGGAAATTTTTACAGGCGCGCCGCGCTGTGCCATGTGCCACATGTGTGGGAATTACCATAGACCATGTCAAAAGTCTGTCATGCTCATTTTATTGTCGCATCGCACACTGCACTGTGCTATGCGTCGCATGTGTGGGGATTATCAGCAAACGTCTGTCATGCTCATTTTATTGCCGCAAAGCGCCTCACAATGCCCCATGCAGCGTGACAATGTAGTTTTCCTATAGTAACTTATTTCTTTTACTTTTTGATATCCGGACTTGGTCCTCGATCCCCTAACGTGATCCCAGTTTAATTTCTTGCGCTTTTACTCATACTTCAAAGTTCCAAATTGTTCGATTTAGATCTAATTTATCTTTTTAACTCGAAATAACTTCCTGCAAGGCATAAAATACGTAATAAGTGCTAATCAACATCATTTAAGTTCAAATACAAGTAAAATACAATAATTTGAGTGCAAATTACGACTAAAATACGGGTTTCTAGCCTACCATCCGAAACGAAATATTCATTGTTTATGGACAATAATTTTTAGTTATTAGAAGAAAAAAATTGAGGAAAGGTATAAGTATTCTAAACTTGTCTCGGATTTGCGGTTACATATTCGATGGAACTGACCTAGCCTTATAACCCGCGGATTGCCAGATCCGACTCGTTTGTCACGACCCCAAAACCACCCTGGCCGTAATAGCGCTTATCGCGATACTAGGCTAACCAATTCACTACTTATAACATAAGGAAAACTTTCGTTCAAGTCATTACTAATCCGATATTTCATAAAAAATTCCGTTTGAGCATCTCAAACAAGCAAGGGTATACTAAACATTAAATACAACCCCAAAATTCTTGGAGTCACTAGTCATGAGCATCTAAAGAAATACAAGTCTGGGAAAAATAAACGCTATAACAGTAAGAAGGAGAAAGGCAAGGTTGCAGACGCATGCAACTACCTCCCGAGTCTCCGTGAATCTCTAAGACAGGGAAGACCAACTCTCACTCTGCCCTTGCACCTGAATCTGCACACATGGTGCATGGAGTAATGTGAGTACGCCAACTCAGTAAGTAATAAAAGTAAATAAGGTCTGAGCAGTAAGAAACACATAAATACACGTCATCAATTCACAGCGAGTACAGCCTTTCTTTCCAACAATATATATGCCAAATCATCACGCTTAAAAGTTGATTTCGGTAAAAAATCATTTGAGAGTACATTTTCCAATAGTTTCAATAAAATTCATGAAGTTTAGTGTAAAGATGATCAAAATCATGAGTAACCTCTCGGCAAAAACATATATCATAAATCGCCCATCGGGCATAACATCACTCAGAAATAGTCCCTCAACATACCTCACAATCACTCGTAATCAGCCCCTCGAGAAATCTCACGGTCACTCATGCCTCCCAATCACTCGTCACTCGGAACACGACACTCGCACTCAGTAGGTACCTGCGCTCACTGGGGTGTACAGACTCCGGAGGGGCTCCTACAATACAAGCGATATAACAAGACATCTCGTGGCATAATCAATCAGGCCCCCGACCTCTCATATATCATATAACAGTACAACATGCTGCGGCGCGTAGCCCGATCCTATGATATGTCACAACACAGGCCCTCGACCTCACTCAGTCAGAATTTTCTCAAGCCACTCGGCTATCAATAAAACAGGATGCTCAGCCCAAAATATCATTTTATACATCAAATAGAGTAAATAAGACTGAGTTTCGAAATCAGTTAAACATATTATGACTGAGTGTAAATCTTAAATCAACATAGTGAGGAAATAACAGTAAAACGCCTCTAAGGGTCCAAACAACTTGGCACGAGAACCAAATATGACAAAAACATAGTAATAACTTCTAAAGCATAAAATATCATTTGATTTCTAGTCAAATACACAACTTAATAGTTGTTATGGGGCGGACCAAGTCACAATCCCCAACGCCCAATGGTGTACGCCACACACTCGTCATCTAGCATGTGCGCCACTCAAAATAGTGATACGATGTGAAATCCGGGGTTTCATACCATCAGGACAGGATTTACAATCATTACTTACCTCAAACGGGATGAAAATCTACTCCGCGATGCCCTTGCCGCTCGACTCGGCCTCAAATCGCCCCAAATCTATCCAAAATCAGTATATATATGTCAATACATGCCAAGGGAATGAATCCCATATGAAATCTATCAATTTAGATCAAAATCTCCAAAATTGGTCAAACCCGGCCCCTGAACCCACAATAAGTGTACTTATTAGAGAATTATCTTGTGGAATATTCAAGATATACATAACGGATACATATAGTAGCGTAATTACTTGATTTTCTAACTACGTGTCACTAATTCTCGAGAATGATAGGTTGTTAAAAAAAGAAAAAAAGAAAAAGTTGAACTAACTAATGTGTACTTTTATTTATCCAAAATAGACTTTACGCCTCCCCTCAAGAAGTAATAAATGAAATACATTTTTTTTGTAATAATTTTATAATTTATGATAATAATAATATTTTAAAAAGTATTGAGAAATAATTTGGGAAATGAGTAGTTAATGATAAAGTTAAATAAAAAATAATAATTTGTTTTTCTATTTATTTACTAAAATAGTCGAGTAAAAGCAAAAATATATTTTTAGTACAATGGATATGTAAAAGTGAGTAGACTATTAATCCCTAATTTATTCACATTCGAATTTCTAGTTGCTATGTGACCTAATAAATAATTTGTTTGGCCAAGCTGCAAAAATCAATTTATTTTGAGAAGTGTTTTTTCCAAAAGTACTTTTGGTTAGAAGTAATTTGTGTTTAGCTAATTTACTTAAAAAGTACTTATGAGCAGCTATTAATGTTTGACCAAACTTTTAAAAACTGTTTGTAAGTGTATTTTTCTCAAAAGTACTTTTCAAAAAAGTGTTTTTGGAGAGAACTAGTTCTTCTGTTTCTCCAAAACTGATTCTGCTTATACTCAAAAGTATTTTTTTTTCCACTAAAAGTTTGGCCAAATATTTTAACTTAGGAAAAAAAAAAATACTCCCTCCGGGCCAAAATAAGTGATTTTTTGTCTGTTTTTACGGAGATTAAGAAATTCATTTTTAGTACTAATTAGCAATGAAATTGACCATATTAACCTTTACTATCACATATAAATACGCCTAACACATACTCCAACACTATTTAATCCAAGGGCAATATAGAAAAAAACTAATTAATTTATTTTTGAAATCCGAAAAAATCGCTTATTTTGGACCCCAACAAAAATGATAGAAAGTCACTTATTTTGGAGTTTGGACAGGAGGGAGTACTTCTTTGGAAAAACAAGTGCTTTTGGCTCGAAATTGCTTGGCCAAACTGGCTAAAAGCCAACTCTTTTTGTTTTCCTTTCACCTTTTGTTGGCAACAGGGGCATTGTATATATCTCAGGACAGAGCCAATGAAGCGCGGTCTCACGTATGAAATGACCGCTTACCCTTGTCTTCCCCCGTTGGTGGTATAGAGTTTTTTAAGTTTAATGGCCGCGATATCAAAGCTGACTAGAGACAATGCTTTATTCTCGCGTCTCAAATCCCTTGTATCCTTGCAGGTACCACTTGGATATCTCATATCTGGTTCTTCTGCATACTACTTTTTCTTTCAGGCATATTGTCGAACAGTTTATATCACTAATGTAGAATTATGTGTTTCAGAAATTTAAACATACATTTGCTGAATACGAAAGTCAGTCTCAGGTTTCTGCTAATACGGGTACTGAGTCCGTGATCGAGGCAGGTAATTATATAGCTTTCGTGCATTTTGAAGCTTATGCTTTTGCCCAACTTTTCTTTTGCTTAAAACTTCTTTTCTTGCTGTACCTCTACTTCTCTGAGCTTGGCAAAGCATCCAAGCTTGGATAAATGAAGATGGATGTAGAGGCGGATGCAAGATTTGAACTTTATGGGTTTGGGATACCACTGAACCCACTCACAATTTGAGTTAATGGGTTTGAAATTTAATAGTTGTACACATTTAGTAGATTTCTTAACGCCTACCCCAGGTCTGAGCCAAAGCTACTGGATTCGGCCAAACCTATAGCTTCTACTGTGCATCTGCTCCTGGACGGAAGGTTGTGGTAGGTTTATACTTTGTGTACAAATTAGTAGTGAAAAACCTGAATAAAGCAGAGTGCATACATAGGGTTTATCCAGTTACTTTGGGATTCCGTCATAGTGACTGTTGAGTGTATATTTTCTCTCTCTCAGTTTCTTGTTTGCTTAAGTTCCATGAACCTTTAGAACAAATTCTTGTTCAAAAGAAAACAAAAGTGGGAGAGACAGTGCAACAAACATGTGATTGGATGAAACATATTATTTATGGGAGTTAAAAGTTGAATTATGATATGTGATGATTATGATTCAGGTCAAATTGACTTCTCAAAATGGAGGAAGCTGGACTCAAGGAACTTTGGGATAAGTAGATCAATGATACCACTATCTGCATGGCTTGTTCTGAAGATTTTGCAGAGTGAAGGTGATACTTTTTGTTGCATTCAATCCTTTCTTTGCATGCTTCTGATCTGTCTTCCAGAGCACGCGTTTCCAGAACTATGCGATTTCAAACTTGTCAGTTTGAAAGAAGTTTGCTTTCAAAATGACGAGTTTGAAAGCAAACTGGAGTGAGAGCCAAGTCTTTAGTATGAGACTTAGCGTGCAAGAACAATTTGAAAGAAGAAATCCCTGCACAATCATCTCTTGTAATGATAATATCGTCAACATAAATAACTAGAAGGACAATAAGGATATACCGATGTGACTGATACCATGTAAAATAAAAAGGTACCGGAGAAATTTCCAATGTCTATTACTCAAAGAATCAGTGGTTTAAATACATGGGAAGAGGATTCTAACTAAGGTAGCTCACTCCTACAAATCCCTATAAATCTGTTGCCAGTAAGTGTGCTTTGTACAGTATTCTGTCTATATACAATGTTCTAACAATAAGAAACACTTTTCCGCTGTGCAATTACCAACGACTTTCCAGAAAAAAGATTTATAGCTTTGCTTTTCATTTCAGTGATTGTTCCCTATTCTGATAATATGATTTTCGTGACTGTTTGCTAGTCAGGTGATTTTTTAATTATCCCTTTTCTCAAAATAAACATACTCAAGTTGTTTCACCTACTTGAGATAGAGGAGGCCTGTTGAGAGTCAAGAAAATATTTGGGTAGAATATTCTTGATGACTAAACATCAAGATATTCTTAATGATTATTTCATAATTAAGAATATCAAGAATCAAGGAATTTTACAAGGATTCCTCTTGTATGTTGCTTTGAAGCAAGCAAAAATAAGAGAAGAGATCTTATTGAGATGATTATTGATGTTATACAAGTGGGGCTCTTAGGAGTCTTAACTTAAGGTAAGTAAGAGTCTACACTTACAATAAGGTAAGTAATTATTCTCTTACAATTATGTAGCAGGGGAGGATCCACCTCCCCATCTACGGGTTCACGTGAGCCCAGTAGATTTTGTCCAAACAGTGTAAATGTATTCGAAAAATTTATTAAATATCTATAAATGTTTGAATGTGAACCCAGTTACTATTAAAAATTTACTCGAGATCGTTATAGGAACCCATAAAAATTAAATCCTAGATCTTCCTCAGTTATGTAGGACTATTCTGGGACCTTCTGAGAAAAGCAGGAATATTCTAGAATAACCTTCAATTTCTTTTTTACTTCTTTCTGCATAAGGACTGGAAACACATATTCTGGTATTTTTCTATTACCCCTGATGCATGTAATGGAAGGGAGTAGTAGTGGAGCGGTGTTAACCAATTAGTTGAATATTAATCTATTCCAGTTCATTGAGTTTTTTTTTCACCCTTGTCCAGTACAACTTCATTTGCTTCTCTTTCTTTCTTGTATGATCATACATATTTTTTTCTTTTTACTCTCGCTTTTTGAAGGTTAGCCTTTGACCAAATTGCAATACACAGGGTTTGAAGCATACTTGGTTGGTGGATGTGTCAGAGATCTAATTCTCAATAGAATACCAAAAGACTTTGATATAATCACTAATGCAAGACTTCCACAGGTTCTTGATGCATTCAGAATCATCACCTTGTTATGAGACATTTATATTAGGGTTCGGTTACTCGTAGTTGGGCTCAAACATTTATGCTATTCTACGTCTTGCAGATAAAAAAGCAATTTCATCGTTCCCAAATAGTTGGACAAAGGTTTCCGATATGTAGAGTACATGTCAAAGGATCTGTTATTGAGGTTGGTGCAACTCCTTTGGGATACCAAATGTGCTACCTTTCTACACTTCTATGGTTGCGCTTGCGCAAACACAATTTCACATTGTACACATTATGCTGTTAACTCCCCGGGTTCCCGCTTGTGTGAACCTTTCTCTTTTGTCCATTCCAAAAGAATGACCTCTTTCTAAATTTGAAACTAACTTAACTTAAACTTACAATTCTACCCTCAATGAGAAGCTTTTATAGTCACACAAATATTTTGGCATGTTTAACACCACAAGTTTCAAAAGAATTATAGCCATACAAATGTTATGACTTGTTTAGGACCACAAGTTTTAAATGTCTTTCCCTTATAAAAAAAAAAAGTTTTAAAAGTCTTTCGTTTTCTTCTTAAACTCCGTACCCAATCAAATAGGTCACATAAATTGGAAAGGAGGGAGTATATTTTACCTTAAGTGAAAAATTCAGAACTGTTCAACTAAATGCTTGGAGAATTGAGAAGTGCTTGAGTTGCAAGTCACATTTGATTTGTAAATTTACCATTTTGATCACAACATTCTCGGAAGAACATTGATTTGGTATCCAGACGATAGGAAAATTTCCTTTTGTTTTAGTCTAGTAAGATATAAATTAGAGATCTGAAACCCTTTTTACAATCAAAGCTTTTGAAGTACTTTTACTTACACTAACTGCAGGTATCAAGTTTTGATACTGTGGCAAAGAATGCTGAAAAGGAAGAGGAACTCTTTGTTCCTAAAATGCCTATGGGATGTGATCAGAAAGATTTCGTTCTCTGGAAGAATTCCATGCACAGAGATTTCACTATTAACAGGTATCTTTCTGTTTTGTATTTTTCTAAGTGGACAAGCTAAAAGCTAATTTTTGTTCTGTGAACTTCTCTTGGGAAAAGAAGGCATACGAAAGGTTGTAAGTTTTATTGCTGTTGGGAACTTAATTTTGGTTGCTAAAGCTTAGGTTTCAGTCACACCAATCCTAACTGAATAGGTATAGTGACTGCCAACCCGGTAACAAAAAGGAGAATTTAACACATAACATCCAAAGTTGTTGCTCAGTTCATGCATTTCCCTTTTATTTTTGGTACTGGTGTTGATTATATGCTTAATAATCCATAGAAAAGGCAATGAATGCAGAACAATCTTTAATTTTGACCAAAATGTAGAGGAATTGATTGTAGCAAGAGGTGGCAGTCATGTAGAGGGAAGTTTTGTGTGCTGTGGCACCTCCATGCTTGATTTCTCCGTGTTGTGGACTTGTGGCCCTAATTAGGTGGTATGGAAAACAACTTTGGGAAAAAATTGTGCACTTTTCTTAATTTCAAATACTATTTTCTAGAAATATTATATTCAGACTAAATGTTTTAACACAAAAAGTTCACCCAAGAATTTATGAAACTATCACTCAGACCTTGGATCATTATTAGGACACATATCTCATGTAAAATGTGGAATAAACTAGTAAAATAACATGGATTATTGGATTAAGCGACGATCATATACTTTTCAAATGAAGTAACTTCAGTTTTTTCTTGATTTTTAAGGAAAATGGTTGAAAGTTGAAGAGTCAGAGTGGAAGAGGTGTGTTGATTTTGCAAAGAATTAGTTTGCTATAAATTAGGCTTAGATGATTTTTGGTATTTATAAAACTCAAGTTTCCCAAAAACCAGAATTTGTGTTTTTTTAAACACCATTGTTTTCAGTTTGCTGAAACTGGAATTCTACTTGTTGAAGGTAGTGCTATGCTGCATTTGATTACACCATGTGGGATCCTTGATGACTACTCATAATTCAGTTTAGCATGGATTAATGAATAGAATTATTCAGTGGTTTCTTTTTTGATAAATGGTAAGTATTATTGTGTCAAAATCCAGCACTTTCTAAATGATGTGATAACATACAAAAAGAGAGCCAAAGACGCAAAAAAAAGAAAAAACCCTGACTATCCGTACAAAAGATTCTAAGAATTGTAACAGGGTTTCACTCTCATCTATCCAAATGGTTTCTAAATTTCATCTTTTTGAATGAGAAAAGACGAGAGAAAACTGTTAGCGGTTTCCAGAGCTAGAGAAGTTGGAAATGTCTGTTGCTCCTTTTCTTGGAGGGTTGAGAGCTGCAAGAAGAGAGAATAAGTCAGCTTGATCAGTTATTTAATTGTAGTTGCACCTCCACAAGTTGTTGGCAAAGCTCTAGGTGCTTTAATTAGTTCACTAGAATCAGTCATCCTTAGCATTTGCAAGGGGATTCAGAAAAAAAGGCAAAAAACTGAAGATATTAAACCCTATGCTAGTGCGAGGGACCTGGTTAATATTTTCTCAAATTGGTGCAATTGCCCAGTTGTTACAATGGAGTGCTGTGAGATGTGAATTGACAGTTGTTTCAGAACTTTATAGCGTTTTTGGAAGCTAAACTAAGCAATTTATTTGGTGTCGATAGGATTCTGCTAAACAAAATTATGTAATCTCATAAACGATCAATTCTTTTTAAAATCCCAAATTGCTATTCTCTGCGTTATACGTTAAACTGATGTCTTTATCAGTATCTTTCTATGGAAAGTCCTCCACAAAGTCAGTACGGATTATATCTACCTGTTATGCCATATGTAGTATACATGGTAAATTAACCTTTTTTTTTTCCTTTTCTAGTTCCATGAAACAAAACATTTTACATATTAGAGAATGTTGGGCCAAATTAAACATGCTTTTTCTGCAGTTCAAAAGCTATGGCCTTTGGGTTGATATGTTTTCGTTATGATGAGTGATTGGATACTTAAATTATTGAGTTTTGGGTGCTATTTAACTCATTATTAATTTTTCTTATATCATGGAAACAGCTTATTTTTCAATCCGTTGGTGAATAGAATCTATGATTATGTCAACGCAATGCAGGACCTAAGATCCTTAAAGGTGAGGTTATTATCTTCATGTATGTAATTTATCAAAAAATTATCTTCAAGTATGTAATGCAAAATAGTAACTTTGATGTGTTGGGATTTAAAAAGTTTTATTTTGATATGAATTCAGCTGCGGACTTTAGTACCCGCTCACTTGTCGTTTGGAGAGGATTGTGGTAGGTGCTGTTATTTAAGAATTTGTCATGAATTAAGACTTAGTTCATGCTCCTTACAAACCGAATTGAATATGTATTTTATTTTTGTATTTGTTTCTCTTACGTATTCCTTATAAATCAAAACGTAGACATTGTCAACTTCTTTTCTTAATAACTAAATAAAGTTTTATTTGATAAGTAAATAACTAAACAAAGTTAAACATTCAATTTTGGAGGGAAGCATTACTATTTTATTTGATTAAATTCATTGCATCCCTTTCATCTGCAACTTGCTTATGCACCCCCTAAACAGTTTTTTAGCACGCTTAAAAACATATTTCTTTAATTTTTTAAACGCTCCAAACAATTTCATAATTGAATCATGAGATTTCCACATGATAATTTTTTGTATTTGAAATGGTAAAAGTTTTATTGATAGAATGTACCAACACGGTACAAGCAGTAGAATAACAAAGGGAATGCAGATCAGAACAGAAAGAACAGAAAGATTACATCTACTGTCTGCCCCCCAGCAAGTCCAATAAGACTACCCTTACACCATAAGAAAAGATTCTGCAAACACTTGTTCTTAATTCTAGAAATATGGTCTCTTTATTCCAGCAATACTCTTAACCCCTTAGCTGTTCACTTCCATGATTCTCCTAGCTCCCCTCTTCGTGCAATGTTTACTTTTAAATTCCCTTGCGACTGCATTATTTCTATAATTATTTGCAACACTACTATATTAATATCAGAAAACTTATGAAAACATTGTCGAAGTTGAATGTCGAGTACCTAGCTGTTAATGGTTTTTGATTGTATTCAAAATGATTGTGGGAGATTGAGTTGGTCTTAGAAGGGCAGTCACTTAAAGGGGACAATTAGGTGAAGAAATGGAGGGATCATTCTTTTAACAAGCAATGAAGTGGGAGGTCCCATGGTGTCAAAGTTGAGCATGAGGAGAGGGGTCATATTTCAGCGCGAGGGAGGGGGGGGATTAGTATTATAGAATTTATGAAAACATCATTGAAGTTGAATGTTGAGTACCTAGTTAATGTTTTATGATTGTATTTAAAGTGATTGTGGGAGATTGAGTTGGTCTTAGAAAGGCAGTCGTTTAAAGGGGACAATTAGGTGAAGAGATGGAGAGATCATTCTTTTACGGGGCGATGAAGTGGGAGGTCCCATGTGTCAAAGTTAAAACATGACGAGAGGGGTTGTATTTGAGCGTGAAGAGGGGGGATTATAAGGTTTGCCACATGAGGAAGGAGAAATGTTTGGAGAAGGATGGTTGCAGTATTGGGAGAAGGAGGGTGACTGTGCTGTTTCTGCCTGCTTTGGCCGGAAGAGGGGAAGAGAGCGTGCTTGTTTGAGGGTGGAACCAATGGCAAAGCTAGAAATTTTTCCAAGGGTATTCAAATTTGAAATGAGTGAAAAAACATTCCTGACAAAGAGTGTTCAATATGTGTTATATACCTTTAAAATATAATATTTTACCTATATACATAGTGCAATTTCCGACGAAGGGTGGTCACTTGACCACCCTCGTGACCATGTGGCTTCGCCACTGGGTGGAGCGGGGGAATAATTCTTGCTAAATGGATTAGTAGTGTTCTTGTAGCTCATGTGAGAGGAAGGTGGAACACAAGGTATAAACATGGGGTACCATGAGGTTTGAAGAGTTTACAGCCATTCTCTGATAGGAACATGATTTAATAATGGAAAAGGAGATAGAAAATACACTGATATTATTGATTATAGAGAGATACAAGCATCTCATATCTCACAGATAGTCTGACTGCATATAAAGGATAATTTATCACCCCTACCTATTACTAAATCTATTATTTATATAAAGGACCATAATTACTCCATAACCAAGTTAATATAAAGACAAATAACTTCTAGTAACCATCATAAACTGCTAACAGATAACTTCTTCTAATAATTGTAGGTAACTGCTTAATTTTCCATGTCTGAAAGTTCCAGGAATTTGAGAAGCAAATCAGTATCTTCTCCTACATTTTTTTGCTTCTTCCTCCTTGAATAAGTATGGAAGATACGTGGCTTATCAGTACACCCCTCCTGGAAAGATGACTTGTCCTCAAGGCGAAAGTCGGGAAATTATGCAGCTAACAGATCATAGTTTTCCCAGCTGCTTCTTCGAGAGGTCGACCAACCCATTGAATTAATAATTCAAGTTGAGGATTGGTTGTTGGTGGTACCCAATGATGATCAAGAACCTGTTCAGGTGAAAGAATGAGCTCGCCTTCATCACTTAATGGTAGTTTCGGTGGCTGGGAAGGCAAATCAGAACCAAGCGCAGGCTTTAAGAGAGAAACATGGAAGATAGGATGGATTTTAGAGCTGGCTGGGAGTTCAAGTTCGTTGGCAATAGGACCCACTTTGCGAATGACCTTGTAAGGGCCAAAGAAACGAGGCGACAACTTCTGAAATGGGCGATTGGCTAAGGACTTTTGGCGATATGGTTGAAGACGTAAAAGGACAGCATCACCAACAATAAAAAAGAGATCTCTGCGCTTAAAATCTGTATGTGCTTTCATCTTGGATTGGGCCTTCGAAAGGTTATCCTTCATAAGTTTTAACATAGCATCTCGAGTCAGCATCTGTTCTTCAAGGTTTGCAATATTGGTGTCGCCTGGATGATAGGGATGCAGTAACGGGGGGGTCTTGACCATACACAATTTTGAACGGAGAATAACCAGTTGAAGTGTGATACCCAGTATTAAAGGAAATTCTGCCCAAGCAAGAAACTTACTCCATTGCAGAGGCTGGTCATGGGCAAAGCAACGCAGATATGCCTCTAAACATCGATTGACGACCTCAATTTGTCCATCAGATTGAGGATGATAGGAAGTGCCCATGCGGAGACGAGTACTATTGAGGCGGAAAAGTTCCTGCCGAAAGGCACTAAGGAAAACAACATCACGATCAGACAAAATAGAACGTGGGATGCCATGAAGCCTGGCAATTTCTTTGCAAAAAAGACCAGCAACAGATTTAGCAGTAAAAGGATGACAATGAAATGGCTGTATTTGCTGAAGCGATCCACTACTACCAACACCGTATCGATTCCACCGGATTTTGGACGACCGACAATGAAATCTAGTGAAATATCTTCCCAAACACGCTCTGGAACAGGAAGAGGTTGTAGAAGGCCAATCGGAGCTAGAGTCTGATACTTATTTTTCTGGCAGATCAAACAATTCTGGACATATTGCTTGACATCCTTCTTCAAATGGGGCCAATAAAAACTCTCTGAAACCCGTTTAAGAGTTTTTAAGAAACCACCATGTCCTCCAACATGAGAATCATGAGCCTCAACCAATATCTTAGCTTTAAGAGAAGCATAATTAGGAATGACCTGGCGAGACTTGTAATATAGAAGATTAGAAGACACCTGAAAATCGGGAAGAGCAGTCGGATCTTCAAGCTTTTGAACAAAAAGCTCTTTTGTGTAAGGATCTTACTGCAACTTGCTTGCAAATTTCCAAAGTCCATTGAAACAGGAATAGCTAAAGCCAAAAGACTTGCAGAATGTGGCCTGCGAGAAAGAGCATCTGCTCTTATATTTTCACGCCCAGATTTATAAACAATGGTGAAATCAAAAGGTAGAAGCTTAAGCAAAAGCCGTTGTTGTTCTGCTGTGGTAATTCGTTGATCCAACAAGTATTTCAAACTAGAATGATCAGTCTTTACAAAGAAATGGCGCCCCAATAAATGATGTTTCCATTTCTGCAAAGCCAACACCAAGGCTAAGAGTTCCCTGTCATAGGCAGATTTGATTCTATTAGAAAAGGACAAGCCTTTACTGAAATATGCGATGGGATGTTCCTTCTGCAACAAAATGGCACCAATTCCTGCGGTAGAAGCATCACACTCCATCGTAAAAGGGTGGGTAAAATCTGGAAGACGCAAAACAGGAACTGAAATTAAGGCTTCTTTTAACTGTTGGAATGCAACAATAGCATGATTGTCCCAATGAAATGCATCTTTTTTAGTCAAGTCAGTCAAAGGGCGAGCCAGCATGCCATAGTTACGCACAAAGCGCCGATAACAACCTGTCAAACCCACAAAACCACGTAGCTCCTTAACAGATTTAGGCAATGGCCAATCTAAGACAGCATCAACCTTGTTAGGATCAACCCCGATCAACCCCCACTCCTACACGGGAAACAGTGTGACCTAGAAATCCAATTTGAGGTTGGCTGAATAAACACTTTTTTGGATTGGCAAAGTATGAATTGCTAGACAGAAGGTTAAGGGTCGTCCGAAGGTGATCATAATGTTGTTGGAATGTAGGACTATAGATTAGAATATCATAAAAAAAGACAAGAATGAATTTACGCAAGCAGGGGCGGAAAAGATTATTCATAGCAGCTTGGAATGTAGATGGAGCATTAGTCAAGCCAAAAGGCATGAACTCATAGTGGCCAGAATGAGTGCGAAAAGCAGTTTTAGGAATGTCCGAAGGATTTACACGAATTTGGTGGTAGCCAGAACGTATATCTGTCTTAGAAAATATGATTGACCCATGGAGTTCATCAATGTTGGGTATAGGGTATTTATCTGAGATCGTGATTTAGTTAAGGTTGCGGTAGTCAACACACATACACCATCTCTCATCTTTTTTCTTAACTAATAGGACAGGACTCGCAAACGGGCTGGAACTAGGACGAATAGATCCAGATTGCAACAAAATAGAGATTTGTTTTTCAATCTCGGATTTTTGGGAGAAGGGATAACGATATGGACGTAGATTGGGAGGTTTCGAGTTAGGAAGTAAAGGGATAGAATGGGTGAGATTGCGAAAAGGGGGAAGGGAAGTGGGTTCTGAAGACACATCGTTAAACTCACTGATGAGCTGTTGCATCAATTGTGGAATAGGTTATAGCTACCAAAGATTGAAAAGTTGTTGTAGTGTCTTGCTTTTTGAGGAACACCTTGCAATCTATATTTTTTCCCATTTAGTTGGAAAATTAGAAACATCTCATTCCAATTGGCTTGTACTGTGTTCAGGGATGCTAGCCATTGTATACCCAGCACAATGTCCGTGCCGCCAAAGGAAAAAGGGAAAAAATCTCAGAAAGCTCTACTGACAGGCCTCTACAAACTCTGTTGCATTTGACAATTTCACCATTGCCTATCTGAACACCAAAGGTGGGAAGATATTGAACTGCCAACTCAAGTTCTCTGACAATTCCTTCTACTACAAAATTATGTGTAGACTATCTACCAACATCAGCACTTTACGCCCACAAAGAGTGCCTTGAAGCTTCAAAGTGGTAGTCGATCCTTTGCCCAAAATTGCCTGAAAGGAAATTTCTGCCAAATCGGTAGGAAACATGTTGTCATTCTTGTTGTTGTCTCCCATACTCTGTGCCTCGTTCTCCTCTTGCATTAACTCCAAATGAGCAAAAGTACCAGGTTTGCAACGATGACCGGGGGTAAATTTGTCTCCACAACGGTAGCATAGACCCTTTTCTCGCCGATTCTGTTGTTCAGGAGTCAATGAACGAGCATTTGGAAGCGATGCCTGTTGAAAAGGACGTGTAACTGGTTGTCGGGATGATTGAGAATGGAAGAACTCTCGAGTGGTTGTTGAGGATGTTCCAGTTGAAGAAGGTCGTGATGCTGAAGGCCAAGTGAGTCTGGATCGATTTGTGCCTTGTTTACCTTCATATTCTAAAGCCAGACTCATTGCCTTGTATACTGATCGAGGCTTGTGAATCCTAACGTCCACGCCAAGGCCTTCTTTGAAAGGAAAACTCCAAGCAAACAATGTTCTGGTCAGTTTTGAACACGTGTTGCTCGCTTTGCAAATTCCTGCCGATACTCGAGCACTGTTCTAGTTTGTTAGA
Source organism: Nicotiana undulata (assembly GCA_005239495.1). NCBI lineage: Eukaryota > Viridiplantae > Streptophyta > Magnoliopsida > Solanales > Solanaceae > Nicotiana > Nicotiana undulata. Next base: position 86,892 of record ML257668.1, on the reverse strand, counting down.
TATTACACAAATATTCATCAGGGTTTTGAAACTCAGCAGGTCCGTAATTTTCTTGCATAATTTTCACCAATTCGTCCCAATAATAAATGGTTCGCTCGCTATTGATCCAAGCGAAAAGATCCAATGCATCTCCTTCCAAGTACACAGAAGCCACATCAACTTTACAATCTTCAGGTGTTTGATAGTACTGAAAATACTTCTCTGCTTTCAGAATCCAACCTCGAGGATCACCTCCCTCATATTTTGGAAATTCCATTTTTGTCTGTGAACAGCGGGAAGTTTCTCGATGCCACCAGTGCTGTCAACCTCGCCCTCTTCTGGTGCTTTGGCTTTCCTTTTGTTGTTGTGATCTTCACTGTGATCACCTTCACCATGCTGGTTCTGATTGTTTTGTGCCTTTAAGACAGCAACATCAGCGGCCAAAGCATCAATGACCTCCAGTTTCGCTGCTATAGCCGCCAATTGTTGGGCGATTGGATCAAGAGTCGGAATGATGGGTTCGCTTTGGAAAGTGTTGGTCCGTGTGTTCACCGTGGCAGATCTTACTGCTCTGATACCAATGATAGGAACAGAGATTTAATAATGGAAAAAGAGATAGAAAATGCATTGATATTATTAATAATAGAGATATACAAGCATCTCATATCTCACAGATAGTCTGACTGCATATAAAGGATAATTATCACCCCTACCTATTACTAGATCTATTATTTATATAGAGGCTGACCATAACTACTCCATAACCAAGTTAGGATAAAGACAGATAACTTCTAGTAACCATCATAAACTGCTAACAGATAACTTCTTCTAATAACTGTAGGTAACTGCCTAATTTTCCATGTCCGAAAGTTCCAAAAATTTGAGAAAGCAAATCAGTATCTTCTCCTACATTTCTTTGCTTCTTCCTCCTTGAATAAGTATGGAAGATACGTGGCTTATCATTCTCCTTGTTAGAAAAGAACAGAGGGTTTTTTACTGCTAATCAATTTGGCAAAATGTGAAGTTAAGAAAGCTTGGGGTAAGTGTAACTAAAAGTAGAATGGGGTTGACATTGTTGAATTCAAGAATAGATGGGGATTACATGAATTTAACCCTAATTGTTAATGTGATGGAACTGATCTTGGCTTTTCTTTTTTCCTCAGCAAGAATTTTGCGCGGGTTGAGATTGGCTGCTCGTCTTAACTTATCCTTTACAAAGGAGATAGAAGAATGGATGGATGAATTCTCATCATCCATCATGAGCTTGTCCAAGGTACACAATGACTTTTGGATAAGCCATTTATCTGGCTTAGTAATTCACATCATCTTTCTCAATCGGCTTTCTCTTTCCTATTTGTCCCTTCTCATTGTTGGACATCCCTGAAACTTATAAAGCTCCTACTCTTTTAAGGGAACTCTCTACGGCATATGCTCCGTGCTCACTAATTTTTCTCTATTTATTTTTTTTGCAGGCTAGAATAAGGATGGAACTAAATTATATGATGTCATATGGGGCTGCGGCGCCTTCTCTTTCTTTACTTCAGAGATACAATATACTTGAGATTGTGTTGCCATTTCATGTATGTCCACATTGCTGCATCTCATTTTGGCTTGCTGACAAAATGATACACCTTAGAATGGTGGAAATAGTCTAATGTGCATGTGTATCATTTACAGGGAGCATACCTTGCTCAACAGGCTTGCGAACAATTGGGTGACAGTACTGTGATGCTGATAGTATGCTCTTTCTTGCTGCATCCCTTTCTTCCTCTAAAAACTTTATAAGTCCTTATACCTGCTCCAACACTTAATTGATATCAACTCTTCCTGGGTTGTCTACATCTTATAATTTCATGTAATAGCTTCTGGTTGCTCCTATAAATACTTCTACGACCAGCTCTTTCCTGTGTATGGTGCATGCGCGTGTGGGCATATTCATTTTCTAAAGTTAATTTTTGTTGGTTTTCACTTTTTTTTGAAGCATATAATTTATAAGTCGCAGCTTTCTTCAGAAACTATTTTCCAGCTTGGATCAATTTGTCACCTGCGGTCAACCTTCACATGATAGTGTGTGGTGAGTTGATATAAATTATTTGGGTTCAAATAAAACATTTGGTCTTATGACATGCGTTTTAGTGAGGTTTTTTGAGTCTCATTTTTGGCATTTGATTGTTTTGTCACCCTTCCAGTAATTAGTGACATATAATATTGTTCCCATTTCTCACCTGTAATAATTAGTGACATGTAATATTGTGCCCATGACATGACATTGCTGCAGCTTTATCATTAGTCAAGTTCTTTTCGTTTTTATTCTGAGGTCTGATTCAGATATGTTGATTGGATTCTTTATCTCCATGAGGCTTTTGCTTCTAGTACCCTCTCTGTCCTTTTACTGACACTTCCTCCCTGAGAGCGATGGTCATCATCTTTGGATATTATTGTATCTACTGCTGCTTTCAGAGCTGTAATTTGATATATGTTGCTCTCTAGACTTGTCTAATTAGACGGTCCATTAATTCTATCATAGTACCTTGCAGCAGTATAACAGAGCTATTATGTTAGCTTGGTCTCAAGTGCTGACGTGGATAGGAAGAATTTCTGAAATTGACTAAGCTGAAACCCTGGTGCTGCTGTTAAGCTAAGAGTGGACCTTGCAGTCTTCTCTTTTGATTGTTATGTATGCTTTGAACTAAACGAGTAGTCATACCTAATCTTTGTATGCTTTGAACTAAACAAGTATTGATGAAAAAAAAGAACTAAACAAGTTTTGTTGAAAAAAAAGAACTAAACAAGTTTTCAATCCTAATCAGAGTCACTGAAATTATATGGCTATTCCTTGGCAAAGGGAGGACAAGTGTAAGCTCCCTAACCGTAGGAACTACTTTGAATTTCGCCTGATCTATGTAAATAACAAATGGCATTCTTTCGCTAGCCACGTGAATGCTTAAACAAGACATCCTAAACCACCAAAAAAAAAAAAGAAGAAGCTAACACCAAAAAGGTAAGATAGAAGGGTATTAGAAGGTGTCCACAGGACAACTATATTAAATGCTGTAAAGGAGTCATTGAAGCTTCTTCTACTACTGAATCTCCATTGTGAGGAGGTAATGCAGCACTGTGAACAGAAAACAAGCATCTTCTTCTGTCTTTGTCATATTTTGATTATAATTTCTGGACACTGCCATTAGAAGCATCCTTTCCGACTTTAAAAGCCTAAGTTGGCATCATCACTACAACTAAGCTCCATAACTACAACAAGATCGAACCTTTTCTTGTGCATCTTAGATAATACATCTATGTTGCTCCTTCAATTATTTGTTTTTTAAATTGCAAATTAGAGGCATTTTAAACATTTACAGGTTTGAAGAAATTTCTACATGCTGCATGGTCATCATGGTAGATTCATTGTTTGACACGTTTACTCTGGAGTATCCCATAGTTCAATTTTTCTCATACACTGCAGTCAGCATGCAAATTCTTTGGAGTCATGTTTCTAACTCTATTTCACAGCAGATGTTGCAGCTCATAGTCTGGCTGCCCACTGTCGCAGTAGAGGATTTTACTATTCTTTTGATCACTTTGCCATAACTTTTTTGACAGTCCTCTATTAGATGAATTGTTAACCTGCACTAGTGTTGTGAGAAGTGGCTTGTTATGGCTTTGATACTTGACAAATTTTTTCTTTTCTATGATGTGCATGCCAGGGTTGCACTCTTGGCGTTTCATCTGGCATTAATCACTCATCCTCAACATGCGCTTGTCATCCTGACTTTAGCTTCTGTATTGTATCACGGAAATTGGAAGGAAGGTGTTAAATTTGCAGAGAAGCATTATGAAGCTGCGGCTGTGTATGCACCTGAAGTCTCTGATTCTCAAGTCTCCATTTCAGATGATGAACTTGCAGAAAGAGTTGCACAGCTGGCAGTGCAAGTCCAAAAATCTATAAACATTTTAACTGACGGGGACAGCCTCCTGGAAGCAATGTCCAAGTTCCCAGGAGCTCCATGCTCTGGTTTGGTGGGTAAACATACTTTGATTTTTACATCTAACTGTTGCTTACATCAAGCTGGTTTGTCAGTCTTGCCATTTCACTTTATTTGAGCATGCTATGAAGTTATGCTTGGCTTTTATGAAAGATCCCAGTTAGTTCATGCTGTTCATCCAAGAGTCAAATAGGCTAATTTTCTATCTGAAAGCAGAAGCTGCGTTAATCCCTTTTCAATAGTAATATGTGAAAAATGTCTGATATATAATTCTATCTGGAATTTTCTGTTGATAAATGAGTAAATCAGCTTGATCAGAGAGTTAGTCCAGTTGTCTCTCAAGTAGCAGCCTTGTCATATAAAATGAGGAGAGGAGAATGCTCCAGTTTCTAAGAATGCCTGTGTTTGCGAACAATGTTTCCTGTTGGTTTCCCCTTATCAGCAGGGAATGGGGGAATGACTTGAATATCTATGACTTATAATCTCTTGGTCAACTCTTTTTGTTAATCTGTGGTAACCTAGTCATTATGAACGATAGGGACCCACATTGTAGGGCCTAGAGGTAGAGGTAGATGACTTCCCTAGAGAAAAAGTCAACCATTTCGTAATACTTGCTTTGAATTACTTAATTAATTCATACAACAAGAAGTTGTGAGTTCGAGTCACCCCAAGAGCAAGGTGGGGAGTTCTGGGAGGGAAGGATGCCGAGGGTCTATTGAAAACAGCCTCTCTACCCTAGGGTAGGGGTGAGGTCTACGTACACACTACCTTCCCCAGACCCCACTTGTGAGATTATACTGGGTTGTTGTTCTATTCATACAACAAGACAGAATCTTTCTAAACCTTTTTGCAGTGCGTGCTATGGACGGGAAAAGATTAAGTACATTTTGAAATAGCTCTTTATTTGAAGGCATGCATCAGCGATTTCCTAACCTTGAGATTCTCGCTCATTATACTCACAAGGAGGTGATTATCCCTGTTTCTCTGAACCTGATGTAATGGTGTTCATTTACATCGTACAACAACATGGTATCTTGCATCTACCTTTTGTGGAAACTTAAGACTTAGTGGACTTGGAATAAATGTTGTAGCTTGCCTCTCCATCATAAACGTACCTAATAAATTCATTGGGAAACCAGCTCAGCTTGTCCATAAAGTAAATACAACAACAATAACAACAACAAACCCAGTAGTTTCCCACGAGTGGGGTCTGGGGAGGGTAAGATGTACGCAGCCTTACCCCTACCCCTGGACTTGTCCATAAAGTAAAAATTATATATATATATAGTCATGTTTTTTTGTTGATTTGAATGCAAAATGGGAAGAAAAAGGAGAACCAGATCTAGTAGCCTTTAATTCTCGTGTCCTCTTACTTGAAAAGTGTTTAATAGGCTATCAGAATGGTAATTGCTCTTTTGTTAGCTTAATGAGTTTTTGGATGTCTGGTTTGCAGGTCTTTGTATCAATGAGAACGGGCAAAGATGTCGAGCTTATGTTTGACATTCTGGTGAAAGATGTTACATCTTTCAAAACCAGTAAGAAGAATTTCAAGATAGATTACAATTCTCTTGGGAAAGGACACATGCATGAGACAAGGTTCCTTCTCGGCAAAGTCATCCTTGATACCATAGTTCCTGGAGTCTCCACAGGTGTTGAAGTGATCGAAGCGGAGAAACATGTCCTGCTTGAAGGTGATGGTCGACAGGAGGAAGATGCTTCCCATGGAAATGTGGAGCTAATGAAGCCGGAGTATGTGTCTGAAGACGATAGTGAGCTTGATGCAAATTATGAATTGCAACACAATAGAATTGAGAAGCAAAAGTTAAATCAGAAGGGATGCAGTGATTTAATGGACGCAGTAACCAAGAAGCAGAAGATTATTGCTGCTGAGCGCTCTGAGGAGATGGCTCTCAAGAAGCAAGATTTGATCGATGATACAGATTTTCTCAGTCAGGAACTGGATAGAGGGGATAATGTAACTAGGAAGAAAATTAAGGGTACACGTACGCAGTTGTTTAAGGATGAAATAAGGATGCTGCTGGAAGAGGTGAAACTACACTGTTGTGATGTAACAGGAAAGGAGATAAAGGATGATGAGAAGTCACAGAAGACATCTATTAACCATTTGAATCTTTTGATGAAAGATGTGGCTAGTAAAGATCACAAGTTCACAAAGAAGTATGATTCCTTGCATGAACATAATAGTATTGAAGAAGTAAATGAGAAGTTTGATAGTAAAAATCATAACTCTCAGGGGAAGAATTTGGATTCAGCTGAGAAGGGCAAACAAAAAGCTAGCGAACGGAGACTTTCAGCTCTTTTTAGGTGAATCAGATTCTGTTTATTGTAAATTAGATAGATATTCTTCAAGTGCAAGAGTAAACCTGACCATCTGTATTTTAGCTTGTGGTTAAAAGGGCAGCCCGGTGCACTAAGCTCCTGCTATGCCCCGGACCATACGGGACTATATGCATTTTTAATAGAAACTAAATCCAGGTACATGGCAAATAGACAGAGTTCATCGGTTATTATTGCCATTTTGTGACATTGAAATAGTTTATGAATTGGCTGTAACAATGCTATTTGTTCTTAATATTACCTTGATAAATATCACCCTTTTATTTAAGCCGAACTAAAGGGAAAAAAAGTTATTTGAAAGAAAGAAGATTTGGAGATATTGAGACTATTTGCTACTTCTTCCGTTGTGATTTATATGACTTTCATTTTATTTTTAATTTAATTTCACAGCTCTTTTAGAAAATTATGTGTTTCAGTAAACTACTCCTGTCTCTCTGGAGTAATCTTTACATAAGAACTTTAATGCCTGACAAGTGCCAGCAAAAGAGACCAATTATTAAAATGTAAAAATGTCGGAAACATGCCTCATAGCCTGCTACAGTCATTAATTATATATATTTATATAAAAGATGCAGGAATGTATATAGGGAGTAATTTAAATTCAAAATCACTTGCAGTTGCAGATGCGCAGAACAAAGACAAAGAGTACTGAGGTTTTAAATTTTGGCTTTTCTATTTTATTGATTTTGTATAGTACTAGCTCGGGATGAGAACATTGGGCTTTCAGTTTCATTTTCAATAATTAACGAGTGCTTACACTAAATCATATAAGATGATCATTATTAAGATATCTAATAAGATGAGAATGTGATCACGCCCAACTATGCCTTATAAAAAGGACTAAGCGATCACTGCAAATATAATCCGGTTCAAGTCCGGAGTCGAATCCCACAGGAAACTAACTTATTTACTACAACTTTTAGTAATGCTAATGACAAGCTCAAACAACTTCCAGATGCAAGATTTTTATAAATAAACAGTGGAATTTATTTAGCTAATGTAAAATGACAATAAAACTAGCAATAATCAAGAATAAAGTTGAATTCAATGGTAAAAGGATCTAGGGCTATTGATTTTCCTAATTGCCGGATTAATTCTTAACTCTTTAGCTATAATCTCGCCATAATACTCTATGAGGATTGTGAGTCTCGGGCTACCTTAATTATCTCTCGATCAATTACGATAATTTACTAGAAATATTCTTTCGAACTACTCTAGCTAACAATTTATGCAACTCAGAATTATCCCACCAAAGATTTGTTATTTCTAAACCCGCTTTGAATTCAAATAATTAATCTCTTCAATTACCTGAAAGTGGTGTTGTTCAACAACAATCTGACCAAATGTTCTTTCTCAAGCAACACAAGGCAACTAGACACGATTAATCAAGGGCCCTTTCAATTAACCACAACACAAAACGTAGTTGAACAATCATAGAACAAACACGGCTCGATTATATCAAAATAGAGTTAAAACTTCATCCAACAATTGATTCCATCAACCCTAGATTAAAGATTTAGCTACTCATGCTAATACAAAACATAGCAATAATATGATTCATGATTCACAATGATAAGTAGAAAGAAGAAGAAAGAAACTATAAAGAATTGCTTGATCTTCTCCCCCCTGTTCTTGCCTCCAATTATGTCTAAAAACAAGACTCCCGGACTTCTGGGCGAGTTTGGGCTTTTATAGGTTTAGGTTAATTGTTTAGGAATTTATACATAAGCCCCTGCACTTTGTCGCTTTTAAAACCCCGTCCGCGGTCGCGGACTCAACCGCGGACGTGCACCTCTTCATTGTTTTCCTCCGCGTTCCACTGCGCGCCCTGCCCTTTTGTATTTTTTTCTTGTTTTCTCGCTCTTTTTCATCCGGGTTATCATTTGATTGGCCTTGTATGTTCATAATTGACTCCAAAACGCTCTTTATCTTCCTCCTAGTTCGGAGTGGCTCCTGCAAAATATAATATTCTCAATTAGAGCATTTTGTTATCTTTTAGCATTTAAACATCAATAAAGTGCGGTTAAATTAGAATTAAATAGCGTTTACATTGCATAATATAGGCTACTATCAACACCCACACTTAAATCACTGCTCGTCCTCGAGCAATAAAACCACACTTTACAGGCCTAACTTCACTAAGAAACTTCCCTACTCATCATGCCAAGAATATTTCATAATGGTCAATTACATTAGCGTAACATCCACACCTCAAGAGTAGACTCTCTCTAGCCACGCAATGTCCCTAATCGACTTACTTACTCTAATTAGAGGTCCAGACTTACCTTCATTTCATGAATCAAGTGCCTGCTCACCACAAAAGAGACTTATTTCATACTCAATACAATTCACACACACCGAGGACTTCAAATAAACAAGATTCGCTCACCCTCAAAAAGAACATTCTTGTGCCACAGAAAACACACCATATGCTTGCCCGTAGTGTACTACTCTACTAATTGAGCTCATTCAGTTTAGGATCAAATAGGACTTTGTTTGGTTGTAATGTAGGTTGCGGAACGGGTAGAATACATTTAGATATAATAATGACTACACCTCCCTAAGCACTTTAATACATATTTTTTAACATTCAAGCCCATACTTATGTCAAACCACAATTCCACCTTTACATCAATATGTCATACCCCATGCTTCTTTAAGCACAATTATATCAAAATCCACCACCATCAAAGACTATTATTCACATAATACAACTTTCCCCCCCAATTCAAGTGGCTTTTAGTATTACTTTTCAACACAATGCACCTTTCTCCTTATTTCATCAGTTCCACTCAAAAGCCAAACCAACCACCCCACACTTTTAACTTTTACATAGTTTCTCACAATTCAGGTGCTTATAAGAGGTGACAAGGTTCAAATAGATGGACAATTCAAAAATTGGGTAAGGCTCGTAATGTGGTTACCAAAGAAACAAGATTACAGGCTCAAAGGGGTTAACTATGATATATAGCAATTGGTGGGTGGAACATTTATATATATGGTTCAACAAAGGAATGCCTATATCACTTACTAGACCAAATAGGACTACCCTTTCGCTTTGCAAACACACGAGGCAAGTTCAAGGCGTTAAATGTTAGCACAGAATACACAAAGCCTCACACACACATGGCACATGACTCAATTCAATTTAGATCATCAGATACTCCGCTCAAGGTGCTTAAGCCAAATTAAGAACACACATTTTAAGGCCTTCTCACAAGAGTCAACCAATGAGCCTAAGTGTCACACTAAAGTAGTTTATATTCAAGGCACCAAGTAGTTAAGGGATCCTATTTCAATTCTGCCCCTAGCCCATAAGTTCCTAACTAAAAATGAAAAAACTAACTATACCCGGTTCAAATAAAACCCTTGGAAAAGAATCACGGTTTAACGAAAAACCAAGGGGGAGTTGATACACTACTACAAAACCAAAATCTTTTTGTGTTTTTTTTTTCTTTTTTTTTGTTCGACTTTAGTCCCTCAAGAAACCCGTCGAGTGGTATCCATCGTCGGGCCAAGTCGAAGTTAACTTACAAAAGAAACTACAAAATCAATTATATACATATACAACAACATACACATCATCCCCCACCCCAAACTAAAAAAAATTGGCATGTCCCCATGTCGTATAAATTAAAGCAAGGTAAGGTAAGGGGACTTCTATGGTGACTCAGTCCTGACCGGAGACAGTGCCAGGGTCGAGGTGACAAGCTCGTCCTAGTGCCCTCAGCCAACCCATAGTCTTCTTTTCGGACTTCGCATTTTGAGTAGCCAGAGCATCAACTCTAGTACCCAAGTCTGTGACCGAAGTGCGCAACCCTGCCATCTCCTGCTCCAAAGCTGTCAGGCGGGTACTCCGGCGGGCATGAGATGGAACTGCCTCATCTGAAATCTGCACCAGTGGGGGTGAGGCATGCATAGCCCCCTCCTGACTATCATCATCATCCTCACACTCATCTGAGGTGTCATCGTGAGCAGCTCCAGGTGCCACCGAGTTCTTCCTGATGGTTACTTTTCTTTCCCGGAACTCGGCCTCCTTTGGGACCTCCCCATCCATGTTGGGGTTCTCAGGAACTCTTGCCACTCTGCACAATATGGTGACCAAAGATGGAAAGTAGAATCCATACTTCTTCTCGGGTGAGCGGATGAACATCTCTGCCTAGATAAGCCGGGCCACTTCAAAATCTTGGCCGTTCACAAAGCACCATATCGCTGCCGCTCTAGGTCCATTTACATTCGTGGTGTTGCTCTATGGCAGCAGACGATTGTTGATTGTGGTAATCCAACACTTTGCTTCGCAAGTGAGGGATGATGAATTCAGGATGCTCCCAGGTGTAACCCATACTAAGTCCTTGCCCAGCACACAAATGGTTTGGATGAATAGGTTCCAAGTGACAGGCTTTTGCTGGTATGTCTCATAAAAATCTTCAAACCCGTCGAAAACCGGCAACCTATACACTCGTCTAATGGTATCGAGTGAAGCATCTACCCTGGTTTGGCGCACCATTACAACCCGATTCTCATGTTCCGGGCAATTGAAATAAAATTCCCTCACAAGCATCATGTTGCCTTCTTCCGGCTCATCAAAGAGGATTTCGAGCCGGCGCCTCATCAATTCCTGATACATGTTTGGGAATTCAACCTGGAGAGCCGCCATGTCAATGGCTATCTCGGCCACATGCTTCTTTGACGCCTTCTCACTAAACCACTCCTGAGCTTTTCTGGACACAAAACGACGATTGTCAAATTGGCTCATGCTAGCCGGTGCCCGAGCTATAGAGGAATCTCCCGGTCCACTGGACAAGGATCCTGTAGCACGTCTCTTCCGAGAGGGATTCATGATACCTGATAAAACACGTGCCACTATTAGTAGGGGTGCGAATTATGTGAACCTGGGGAGGTTACTCAGACTTTACCCGCATCATGGTCACAATTGCACTTATATCTCATTGAGGCAATTCAACAAACACCTAGTGTACATATGGATACAAATTAGCACAAATAACCCCATGGCCCATCCTCCCATATCAGCTCTAATGACCTCACACACCCATCTAAACCACAATCCATCTCTAATACAAGAAAGTCATGATTTCCTACCCATTCTATTCACTAGCAAATAAAAAGGAGAAAAAATTAATCTAAAATCATTACAAAAATCTGAAAATAAAATTACAAAAGAAAGAAAAACTAAGAAGGAAGAGAGGAATCATGTACTTACTTGAGATTCTTGAGACGATGGAGGTGGGAGCGTGGTTAATGGAGAGAGGAAGAAGAAGAAGAAAGAGAGATTTTTGTTGTTAGAGGGGGAAGGGGAGTCGTTTGGTTTGAGACTTTGAGGGGGAGAGGGAGAGTTTGAGTAGAAAAGGGGAAGAAGAATGGGGAAAGTGGGGAGGGAATTTGGGGTTTGGGCGTGTTAATGGGGGGGGGGGGGGATTTTTTTTTTGGGGGGTAATAAAAAAAAAGAAAAAAAAA